>BPLR01018045.1:0-76308 GCA_021605095.1 Caerostris extrusa | reverse complement strand
CTTACCTGTCTCGAAATCTGCTATAGGCAGAGGGCCTGTCCCACCATGGACTGTAATTCAGGAGTTAGTTACTAGGCAGCAATAGGTATGGTAAATATGTAAACAAATATAATATTTTTCAGGGCTTAGAAGGGGTTTGGTGTTATTGAGCTGATCTCAAAGATAGGATAGACCAATCCTATGTTCCACAAATAAGCCAATTTGTAATTGTTCGCATCTAGACTGCCAAACAGTGTGACAAATATGCAGAGATGTGTAATATTTCTTCAGGACCTGGAACGACTTGTAGTTACAGAGTTGAGTTACAGTCGGAAAGATAGTCCTATGTCCGATATGGTAAATCGAATGGAATTTTTCCGCATCTAAACCTGATTGGCCTGGATAAATATGTGACGAATATAACATTTCTTCAGGACTTGAAATGGCCGGAAAGTATTGAGCTGAGTTTCTAAAGAAGTCTATTCATATGTCTGTCAAACAAGACAAACTGAAATTTTCCGCTTATTTTGTATGATAAATATGTAGATACGTATAATATTTGGTGATGGGATATGAAGTTTTCCAGGACCTGATAGCTGAGTGGCTAACGCTCTGCCGCTCGGCACACAGGTTTTTGGGTTCGAGTTCCGGCGGTGCCATGGATGTTTGTAGTGGTTCGGAATCCCCTTTAAACCCCAAGTCCCAGCCTAATAGGATCGTAGGGGCGTTGTGGGGTAGTGTTACTCACATCCGTAGCATATCTTCAAAGCTACACGTGCCCCCTGGGTAGTGTTAAATGAGTAACAGCTTTTTCAGCGGTGCAGACCACACGACATGCCTTCTTCAAGACTAGTTTGTATAGGGCTGCTCATAGGTTAATGGTCAATACGGCCCAGTACTCGACGTAATTAAAAAAAAAAATGAAGTTTCTAACATCTAGGCCGACAAATGGCTTGATAAATCTGTAGAATAGAAAAAGTTTCTCTATCATATTTAAGCGATGAGTGGAGACTGCAAACTTCAGACAAACCTCTGGGATGATTATTCCAAATTTCAAAGATGCTTAATCCGATGCACTATAGCAGGTAGCCAATGGTAATGCCTGAATATTATATTGTTCAACGTGCTACATTTCAGTGACTAATGATTTTAAATCAAGTGCACAGTATTTGAAAACAACAGGCTCAATACACGAGTCGAAAGAAGAGAATACCTTTATGACATATGCTTTATTTTTAAGACACCATACATAAAATTAATATTTACCTTTCGTTGGATTTCGAGTCTAGAATGTTTTTGTTCTTCTGCCACGTTATAGTGATGGGTGCGTGTCCAGTTGCATCGCACTTCAGAGTAGCATTCGAGCCTTCTCTGGTCGACTGACTCTGGAAAGATTCTTTGAATCTTGGTGACGCTGAAAAAGAAACCAAAAGTTTATTTTTTGATATGGAAACGTTTTTTTTATTGTTTGTCTAATATTATTTCTTAAAAGCCATAGCCTCTAAATAAAAACACACATACTCCAGTGAACTGTAAACACCAACTCCTGTATTCAAAAAACCAAACACATTCACTCGATATTCACATTAAGTCAGCTTATGCCCACACAGACGAGGAAGTTATAATTCCTTTGGCATAGGTTTCATTTCCATCTTTTTTATTACAATAAATTACGCTCGTGTAGACATTTATATTCATGAGGCAACCATATTAATGAAATATATATTTTTTATTTTATTTTTGTAACTAATATAATTCGTAGCAAAGTTTACTACTTTATTAAGATATTTGTTTAAATCAATAAATTTTATTTCTAACCAATGTGGTTTATTTAAGGCAGGGTGGCCAACTCGCGGCCTACCTTGAATATTTTCCGGCCCGTGAGATTTATCAGACTTTTACAAAATATATTTTATAATGGCCAAAGTAGTGAAAACCAATGCATTAAAAAAGAATATCGTACGCGTACATCCCTATATTCAAAAATGAACTACCGAAATGATGAGAAAAAATTAACTTTGATTTTAAAATAATATTCTTGCAATTAATGCAAAAGTATTTGCGAAAATGGGCTTTAAAAATAAGACTTGATTACCTAGTACTTGGAGGGACACTATCTTGCTGAGCACTGCTCCTATGCCGTTGTTGGCCTGGCACATGTAGGCGCCGGCGTCCCGCTCTTCGGCGTCCGATATCACCAGCGTCCCGTTGCTGTAGCGGTGGGCCCGAGGGCTGGAGTGGACGTAGGCAAAGTCGCCAGCGGTGTTCTCTACAATGCAATGACAACGTAACACATATATTTAAATGTCAAATGCCAAATATTTATTGAAATTGGACAAAAAAGTGCTGGATAAACATTTGAAAAGACAACGAGCAAGTAACAATTTTGCAATACGTATACGCCTTTTCAAGAATACATAGGAATTCTGAACTATATATTCATTAAACTGTAACCGTGCAAGAATGAAGCAACACACCACAGCAACATTCATTCACTGCGTGCAAGAGCCCTGTGATATTCAGGAAAAATGGTCAGTTGGCCTCAAGACTATCACTCTTTATTTCCAGGCATTCCCGCAATATTTCAGAATTATTTATAAAGCATTGTATAGAACTAGAGGTTACAAAAGTAAATGAAATAAAATAAAAAAAAATATCACGTCGGATATTTTAATTTACCCACAGGAAGGGTAAAGTCGAAAACTAAAATTTGATTTTTTAAAAATATTTCTTTACGCAGACTAATTATTATAGCAAATTGCAATATAATATGAAAACTATAAATTTCATAATTAATGAAAATGCACAAAACAATAAAGAGATCTAACTTCCACTCACTCTTCCCTAAGACAAGTGGGACTGATAGTCCAGACATAACAGGTGGGAGGAAAGGTTCGTAGACTGACGCAGACTAATTATTATAGCAAATTGCAATATAATATGAAAACTATAAATTTCATAATTAATGAAAATGCACAAAACAATAAAGAGATCTAACTTCCACTCACTCTTCCCTAAGACAAGTGGGACTGATAGTCCAGACATAACAGGTGGGAGGAAAGGTTCGTAGACTGACACATAGATGGCGCTACTAGTATTAAATCCATATGATTTTTAGTTAGCCCTAACCTTCAAAAGACACGTGTATAAATTTGACAGCTGTTGTACTATTAGTATGTGAATTATAGCATTTTTAGTGAAGCAACTTTTGTAAAAATGGATAAAAACGAATTCCGTGTGTTAATAAAGCATTGCTTTTTGGCGAAAAAAATGCTATTGAAGCCAAGGCTTGGCGTCATAAACATTATTCGGACTTTGCACCAGGAAAATCAACCGTAGAGAAGTGGTTTGCTAAATTTAAACGAGGTGAAATGAGCACCGAGGACGATGCACGCAGTGGACGCCCCGAAAACATCAAAAAAAGTCCACAAAATAATTTCTGATAACCGTAAAGTGAAGTTGATTGAGATAGCTGAGACCCTAAAGATATCAAAGGAACGTGTTGGACATATCGTGAATGAATATTTGGACATGCGAAAGCTTTGTTCAAAGTGGGTGCCGCGCGAGCTCACAATCGACCCAAAACAGCAACGAATTGATGATTCTAAGCAGTATTTGGAGCTGTTCAATCGTAATAAACCCGAATTTCTGCGTCGATATGTGACAGTGGATGAAACATGGCTCCATTATTTCACACCGGAATCCAATCGACAGTCAGCCGAGTAGACTGCACGTGATGAACACTAAAAATGCTATAACTCACATACAAATAGCGCAATAGCTGTCAAATTTATACACGTGTCTTTTGAAGGTTAGGGCTAACTAAAACTCTTATGGATTTAATACTAGTAACGCCATCTACGTGATAGCCTACGAACTTTTCAACCCACCTGTTATGTGGGAAAATGTCAGTAGTTTGATGTACTATTAATTTACTACTTGTAACCAAATATCATTTGATTAAAAAAACGTGTTGCGCGATCGTTCTTTCTTGAGTCTTATTAAATTAAAAATATATTTTCTTTAAAAGAGGGACAGGAACATTCATTTTGGAGAAAAGAAATAGGAGATTAATGTCAGTCTCTCTGTTTACAGAGACTGAGGATTGAAATTTTTTTCCTACTTATAGTTCATGTACTTTTGAAATTTTTGTATGCTAATGATTACATGTACAAAACTTAAAATAATAATAATAATAATAATAAAGTATTATTTACTCAATTTGCTGTGATTTTTGTATTTTAGTTTCTTTCTTTACAAATTACAAATTATAAAGGAAATAACAAATATTGTCTAATAATCAATAAAGACAACCTCGTTTGAGCTAGACTATTTTTGTCGCAAGGTAACTGTAACTTTTAAATAACTGTTTAGTAATTACGAAAATATTGGATGACAGTGAAAAGTTTGTAAAAGCAAGTGACAGTTTAGTAGAAGCAATTTTATAAAATTAGGAAATTATTATTGTTTTCACAAATTTGATTATAATTCTGAAATCCAAACAATATTTGAATTTTTCATGAGTATGTTTATTTTCCCTTTCATATATATATATATATAAATATGAAAACATAAATAAATAAATATATGTTGGATACCTTTTTATGGTTTTTCTACACAAAACGAGAATTGCGGAAAGAAAAATTATTACTAATAATAAATAAAATAAAAAATGCAATTTTTTTCTACAGGTACGAGAAAATTGTGTCATAAATTTAAAGAAGAAGAAATATTTTCTACCTTAATAAAAGTTGCCTTTCAAGCTTTTCTATGATAACGTTGCAGCTTGCGAATTGTATTCGAATATAAAAGTCCAATATATTTTCATATTGGATATATATTTCTCCATGTGATTCTGAGCGACCTGGTTGACGATTGGCTAACACTCAGGTCTTTGGACCCACAGGCTTTAGGTTCAAATCCTGACAGTGGCATGGATGTTTGTGAGTGTGCACAAAATAACCGTAGAGCGACAAATCAAACCATGTGATTCTGAATAAAATCGAATTATTGCTAAAAACATATTGTCATATATTTTTTAACAACATATAAATTGCCAATATATTTTTAACAATTAAAGACGCTATTTGACAATTAAAAGCATATTGTCATTTACTTTTTATGAAGTGAAAATGCCAGGAGGCAGAGGAAACTGATTGCACACTCAAACATTTTCAAAAACATTCATAAATAAAAAATTGTAGTACGTCGTTTCTATTCTCGCATTTTGATCATTTAAAAAAATCGTTTTCCTTTAATGTTTGCATTCTATTTTATTTATTATCAAAAAATGATTCATAGCCGTCAGAAAATGATTCATAGCCGTCAGAAAACAACGAACAGCATTCGAAAATTGATTAATTTTTCATCATAATAGTGGTAAATCACTTTAGAATGTCGTTGAAGTGACGGTGCAGTGCTTCATCGTATGTGATAAAATGTTTTAAAAAAGGAAACAGGATAGAAGACAAGATCGCCCCACATAAGAGATTCTTCTTTATTGGCACAACAGCCTCATATTGGGCCAAGCATGTCTGTCTACTGGCAGATTTTGAAACTTGAGAAGTTTTCTTTTTTAACATCTCAGCAGAGATAGGATGGTCAGCAATTGGAATGATCAAAAAATGAAAGAGGAAGATATTGAAAAGCAGTAAAATCAGACACCCAGAAGGTTTAAAAACTGTTGCGTTATGCAACAGGATATCCTATTTACTACTTGAATGAAATATTTATTTTCAAATATAAATAGATTTTTTTTAACTGTACAACGAATTATCGATTATCTAAAAAAATGATTATGTTTTGTTGTTGTGACTAATCCTCAGTGTTCTGCAGCGTGGAACGGACATCCTAGGAGTACAGTAACAATCATGGATGGAATGTAAGAAGGGCAGCTTCCGTTGTGATGGAGTATCCGTAGGTAGAAGTATAGCTTGGCTCCGAGTGGCTGAAAAAAGGAGGGAAGTGCCTTCCGGATGGACTTTTAGAAGGAACAATGACGCATTTGAGTATCGTATGGAAGGAAAACCTGAAAACTCCCACGAGGTAGTATGACTAACGAGGCAAAACGCTGAACATCACAAACGCCATCCAGTCTCCTCTTTTTTGAAACAGCGCCACCAGAGGAATGAACCTCAATCCTCATGCTCACCAGCGGCGTACGTTACCACTGAGCCAGAGTCGGGATGATTATGTTCTTAAAATATTTAAAGCTTTCATCATCAGTGGCGCAACAGCCCTTTGGTGTGCCAAGGCCATCTGCCTGCTGGCAGATTTCTAGACAGGAGATATTTTATTTTTACGGTTTAGGGTTGTCAGTACTATGCCCAACGCTCTACTGTCATATCAGACAGGAACATACGGTTTAAAGTGGATTCCGAACCACTGCAAAATTCATGGCACATCCGGGACTAGTTAGTAATTTTTAATTTTCCAACAAAAAAATAAAATTCCTTTTTTAATACAGTACTCCTTTAATGACTTTTTTTTTTTTTGTAATTTATGTGATATACGATATCAAAAAATGAGAATTCACACCCACATACGAACACGTCCACGTGTGTTGATGATCATGACGTTAATGAAGGTGATGGATCTGAAGTTGTGGATTGTATTTTAACTAATGTGAACTGCTACTTTATCGGAATGGGAAGGCAGAATAGGTAAGGATCCTAGAGTATTGGGTATCCTATAAAATAAATTCTTATGTGAACCAGAGATAGAAAAGAGAATCAGATGGTGAGATAGAGAAGCATTAGAAGAGATGTAAGAGATAATGTGAGAGAGACATTAACTCTGAATAATACTTGAAGAAATCCTTTTCTGATGATATTATCTTAATTATTGTGTAAATAAGTGAATGAGTTATCCCGGTTCTTAGACTTTTGTGCAATTAAATAAAAAGGATTTAAAAAAAAAAAACCTAGAATATTTATTTAAAAAAAATTTCACTCTTTTTCTCTCACCACACACACACTATATTGTTTTAGCTGTCAAAGGGGCTGTTGATGTTAACAGCATCAATATTTTCCGTTACTATAAAAATTAATCTTTAATTAAGTTAATTTAATCTACATCTCATTTATTCAATTATAAATTATATTTCGAGAAATTGTATATCAAAATTTTTTTTAGCCGCATAAACTCTTACAACCCTTGCATATTGTTGATTTACAAATTGGATAACATAGCATAGCATAACATAACATAACATAACTATGAAGCTGATACTAATTTATAACGGCATATTTCTAAGTAGAAGAGGAATTATTTCAATTACCACAAAGTATACAGTATTAATTAATGCATCAGATTCAATCACACATTCAGAAAATAAAATTAGATTCCTTACAAAAAACGTTCCTAGATAATTGTTAACTTATTCTTTGAAGTGACCCGTCAGATAGCTTTGCGGACTTGTCATATTGATAATCAGAATAATATTAAATACTTGTCAATAATCATTTTAAGTCATGTAATAGGTATCTCAAAGATCAATCTTTTTATTAAATTTCTCGATAATGAAAAACAAAAGTAGAAATCCCAAAAAGAATTACTTCTATGATACCACCATGAGAAAACAGCAAATCTAGTACATAATATAGATAGTCAATAAAATCCACACCTCACCCTTGAGTAGATGAGTTTCTTCCACAGAATGCTGGGTGCAGGAAATCCAACGGCTGCGCAGTCCAGCCGCACGGTGTGGCCCTCCACCACAGTCGAGTTGGTGGGTTCAACGGTGAACTGCGGCGACACTGTTGGGAAAAAGAGGCACAAGAAACATTAAACTCTAAAAATCCATTTACGAAATTCAGTTTAGTGTGTATCAACGCGATTCACTTATTAATTGAACCTCATTCAATATCATCAAGGGATAATTAACATATATAAATATCATTGGTGCATCATTGTTGTTTGTGAAGATTAAATCTATAACTGTAACCATGCTTCCTCCTACCCACTAGCAAGAGCAGCCCCTGTGACGTTTAGGAGAAAGGGTCAGTTGGCCCACACAGACTCTCACTCTTCACGCATCCTGCGCATAGCCGAGTTTCAGGTCTTTGCTTTCATCTCCAGGTCTTTTTTACTGGTTGTAAGCAAAAGCGCTCAGAACAGAAAAATATATCATTTAGTAAATTTTGTGTGTGTGTGTGTGGTATTTTTAGATATTCAAGTATTTGAATATTTTCTTATTATGCTAGGTTTAAAATTAAATGCAAAATGTTCTTTATTTAAAAACGGACTCATTTTATCATACTTTTCGTTTTTTAAACTATAATATTATACATGAATTTTATAGCATGTACAGGTATATAACACATACTACAAAAAGGTACAATACAAATTTTTATTTATTTTATCGAACACCTACAAAGCTTTTTTTCATCACTTTTTATTATGGTCAACTTAATTTTATTCAATGACAAACTATTGAAAAACAAACGTATTTACATCATCATAAAATTTTTTTACAATAAGATAGTAAATAAAATTTCAATTCATTAATTTTTTTTTCATTTAAACCAAAATGTTTGTTATTTATATTAAAATATGTATCTATCATATCTTACTAAAAAATTTCTAAGTCAAGAAATTAAAATTCTAGCAAAAATAGAAATTTTTAAACAAGCACCATTTTAAATTTAAGAACATTTTTTTGACTGAAATTTTTGTTTGATTTTAGAAAAAAAAAAAAGATTTTTTACAAAATCGTCAGATTTTCTTATTCTTTTTTTTCAGGCAAATATTTAAAAATATTCTTTACATTTAAAACAGCAAACGATAAATGAATAATAGCAGCAAACGATTTTTAAATTGATAGTATTTAAGAAACCATTTTATATTTATTTGCCATCACAAATATTAAATTTAGTTACTTTAAAAATATTATTTTGTTTTTATAAAAATATAAACAAATATAAGCCTTTACAATTTAGGGATATAAAAATTATTAAAAATATTATATTATTAAATATTGGTTCATTTAATGTATCTGTTGTTCTTTTCATAATTTTTCTCGAATGGCAGTATATTCATTATTTCAAAAACATAAGAATTTTTATTTTTTATAATATTCTTATACTAATAATTAAAATTTTTATAATATTTTTGCGTTTTTAAGCTAATTAGTATAATTCTAATAACAATTTTATTCTTAATAAAATTTGTTTCATTATTTTGAATATCTATCAATTTTATCTAAGTATTTAACAAACGATATTTTCCAAATGGCAACATGGAATCAATTACCATTTTTTTAATCTAGTAGAAGAGAAAGATAATTTTGTTTTTATAATTTTCATTTCATTTCGATTATTTTCTTTGGATTATATTTATAAATATTTTGTAAAATTAATTATTAAAGCTTGTAAGAAGAGAATCTAATTTGCAAGAGAAAAAGATTTAAATGGTGGATTATAAGAATATAAAACGTTAACAACGTATTGTATTATCAAAACTGTGACGCCATATTGCCATAGTGGTAAGTTTGAGGACTTTTTAAAATTACTTCTCGTCATATTTCGAAGTCTACGACCATACTAGTTGAAAACAAAATTATTTGCTTTATAATAAAACAATGCAAGAAAAAAAAAAATCCTCGATTATATTTACAATAATTCTAATGTTAATGAATGTTAGATTTTAAGTTCATAAATTATTTTAGGTTTCAAAGTAATGATTTTTCTGAATTATAAATTAATTAAATAATAATTCATAATATAATTATTATTATGAGTATCTATCAATACTACCTACATATTTAATGAAGGATTTTTTTTGATTTTAAATGGACACACATATTTTTTTTTTATAGAAATGATAATGATCGATGAATAATCAATTACGACTATATATTTGCTTAAATAAATAAAAATTTTAATTACTGAATTTTACACAAATTATCGTACATTTTTTTAATTCCTTAGTTTGCAATAAAATTTTATGAAGAAATGCTCGTCGAAAAATAAAATATTTTTGTAAGATATAAAATTATGAGTTTATTTAGATTTAATGTTCTTCATAATGAATACTGTTTTTTACAAAGAAAATGTTAAGTTATTTTTTATTAACATTGCATTCATTATGATATATTAAAAAACAACTAGGATAAGTATAGTTTCCAACTAGTTTCTTTAAATAACTTCTCAGTTAAAAATTTGTTTTGAACTAAAATATTAGTATTATTTTTTAAAATAAATATTTTTTAAATCATATCCCTTTAGTAATCAAGAATCACTGAATAAATATAGAAATTTACAATAATTCAATTATTTAAATTAAATTATATGTATTATGTAATAGATATTATACATTACACAATCAGTGATGTAACGATTGAAGGATTACATAATCAATTATTGATAAGATTGAAAGATTACACAATCAATGATGTAAGGATTAAAGGATTGAATCTTCACATTAGTACTCCTCAATCAACGATTGGCGGTGCTTAAATCTATCTATACCTTATATATGCATTAAACACATTATCGCTCTCGTTATAAGCTCACATATGTATAATATTAACGTAAAAATGATGTTAATCAACCAGTTTAGAGAAAAAAAGAAAAATTGTTTAACGGAAATTGAAATTAATGAGATCAGAATAATAGGTACACAAAATAATGCAGTATATAACATTAAAAATTAACGTTATTTCAAAAGGAGAAAAAATGTAAACAATTATATTTCAAAAATTAAGATGTGTTGCCATTAGATAATAAAGTGTTTTCAGGTAATTACGGACAGATGGCCCTTCAAATCAATCAAATACCTAAAGATGAAAATTCAAATTTATACAGAAGACAGCAAAAGTGATCAAGGCTATTCTGGCAGTGGTATCTTCATTAGGATCCTACTGTTCCATTTAGACTTAAAAATAGAAATTCTAATTCCTGCTCTGTGTTCAGGTCCTAACTGAACGCTATCGAGAGAGGCTTCCCTTATGTTGAGAATAGTGTTGAACCATTTTGTGGATATATGGATGCTTACTGACAGCCGATTCTCAGTTCAACATCTTAATAACTGAACAAACGTTGAAGACAGAACTGGCATTTTCATCATGAAATTGCTTTTTCAAATTTAGTTATTTTTTATCAGTTAATTCTGAGGTGCACATCCAATGGATTCCTTCACATGTCGGCATTAGTGGCAATGAGATTTTGGGATTCTCTAGCAAAGATTATTTCTTCGGAAACATTCCTGTCCGATATTCTTCGCCCACCAGAATGTCCCACAAGCACATGACTGGTGGTGCTCTGCTTTTGGGGGCAATAGAAGCCAACAAACTTGCTTATCACCTTTTGCCTGTGGAGTCTCGCCTATGAACAATGGCAGAAGATTTTTGGGACCTGCACCAAGTGTAGGACTGATTAAGCATCGCCTGCTCTATTTTAAAGTCTGAATTCTTCATAATTTATAGTCTTGATTTTACATTGGATAAGGAGTTTTCTGAACCTTTTCTATTTTTGGATCTTTTACAGGTATATGAACATGGATTTGATCTAACAGCTAGATCATATCGGCGATCAGAAACAACAACAGATAATTACGAGCAAAATGATAAATAACGAAACAAACTATATTAGGAATAATGTTGTATTGGCAAAAAGAAATTCAATCTCGATTTCGAAAACTTGATTGAAAGATAAGGATCTTTAGAATCAATTAAAAGTTTTAAGAGATTTAAGAATTATTCTGATGTTATAATTATAAATTACCATTCACAATGAGATGCGTCGTCATGTTGGCTGAAGACGCAACGTTGGTGGCCACAAGCAAGAGTACAGTCCGTGATCAGCTGAATATGACCTGCTCTCGAAGGTCCACGATGGAGGAAAGCGTTCGGTGGTCTGAACTGCGACGCCTCCGTGATGTTCCAAGAAGGAAGGCCGTTTTCAGGCCAATGGAAAGGAGCGGGGGATCGCCTGACACTATGCGAACAGTTTGGTCCTGGAACCTTCATCGACTGTGCTGCTTGTCTCTCGAAAATAATGCTTGTCTATCACTGGTGGCACTGAAAGAAAATAGTAATACATATATTTAATTCTGATTTTGGTTATATAAATATCCTTCTTTAGACAACGAAAAATTGTACAAGATAAACTGTATGGTGTGTATTGCAGTTTCTTACAAGAATCTTATACACAGAGGCGCGTTCGAATCCTGGCATCAGGCATGGATGTTTGTGAGTGGTTCGGAAACCACTTTTTCTGTAGGTGTCACTCTTTTAGCTCTCGTGTGCATAAGATGACCGTACAGCGATAAATCAAATTATACACAGAGTCGTAACAATAGGGTGGCAAGAATGGCAAATTGCCACGGGTCCCGGCCCGAGCAGAGAGGTTATGAGTACATGAATGGTCTCATGTTTATTACGCAAAAATAAAGTAAAATTTATTAATTCTGTATTTAATAAATTTAAGTTACTAAAGTGATAAATTAAAAAATGTGTATTAAGATTTTGAACATATTCATTTGTATGAAAAATATATAGCATCTGGTAGTGATAGTAATAGAAACAGTTACGCATTGGTAATCCCGATGCTAGGAACTTACCAGATTTCTAGTTCATGAATAACTTGAACAAACTAAAAGTAGGAATTCTCGCTGGCAAGTCAGAAACTTCCAGAAAGCGGGAAGACTCTTGTATCACAGATTCTCCATGCGTCATTATAATCTTACTTTTTGTTCGATAAGCCATGTATATGGATGTTCGTTCCAGACTATGGTGGCATCTAAGGACAGCGTTGAAACATGGAAGTGGTGTGTCCGTTACAAAAAAAAAATTTCAACCAGATTCAATAGTTGATTTTTAAAAGAGTAAATGTTCATTTAAAAATGATCGCATTAAACATCTTTTTAACTGTCAATATTTAGTCATAATATTGAATTTTTACATCAATATATTACTTTCTAGGTACTTTTCAAAAGTATCAATGCAATGCAAAGATGGTGAAATATTCGAAGACATCTTTTAACGTGAGACGACATATTGCTAAAATTAGTTTCTTGAAGCATACGATAGTGATTCCCATATGACAAGATTTCCCATTTCGGGAAAATATAAAAACTGGAACTCTAAAAAAAAAAAGGAAACGCTCTTTTACTGCTCTGAAGCTCAAATAGGGCGCCATATATCTATGTATCTTTCCCGATATCAGAAACTGTCTTTTCTGGGAGTATGCATGCGGGTTTAAAGACGTTTTCGATGCAGGGGCGGAAAACGATTTATGGAGGAAAGAGGGAAATGCTCATTTGCCGGCTAATGTTTCATGGGCATTATTTGGTGGCAAAAAGCACACATTTCGCGCATAACAATTTCCGTTCGCCGGGTGAAAAGAAAACTTTATAGGAAATGGTCCAACATTTTTTTTGCGTCATATATCAATCGCAGTGAAAATGACGAGTTTGGGTTAAAGATTTAAATTTCATTTTTGGCATAGAATGAGAGAGGGAATATTGTGTTTCGACTGAGGGGTTGTCGTCAGTCTGCCATCACTGTACCAGAGAAAAATCGCCATCCTTTTCTTTGTTAATTTCTATGTCATAAATAAATACTGCATAATAGCGTTTTGGAGTCAAATTAAAAAAAAAAAAAAAGTCTCAAAATTATACAACATTTTTGAAGATTTCTAAATCAAGCGTGAGTAACACTACTCCCGCAACACCCTTGATCTTATTAGACTAGGACCTACGCTTTAAGTTATTCCAAACCACTTTAAATATCCATGGAACCACTGGGAACAAACAAATAAGAAACCTATTTCTGGTACCGAGCGCCATTATAATAGCCACTTCCATCTTTCAAAATGTTGTATAAAATAAACACTCGTCACAATGAGTTCAATTTGTAAAATCAATTATACTTTTAAAAACTGAAAATTTGTTTACTTGTTTTAATTTGTTTAATAATTTGTCATGCTAATTAATTTACTTGTTTTATTTTGGAACATTTGTTTTATTTTTTAAAAAAGCACAATAATAATTTATTTGCATGACATCAAAGAAAATAAAAATCCACATCTAGTGTAATATTTTATATAGAAATACTTTATTATTAAATAAAGGTTACTTTTAACAGTAAGTATTCAATGCCAAAGCTAGATAGCATTAATGGATTCGGCTACTTTTTTTTTCATCGCAATTGAATCCAACTCTTTTTGATAGGGAAGGGGTTTTAGCATTGATTTCCCTTGTTATTTCAGTTAATTTTTTATAGTCTTATAATTCATTTGGAAAGAAAAAAAAAAAAAAGGTGGAAAATTTCCTTTTTTATAATAATTTGAATTTTATGTCTATTTCTGGACACACTTTTAGCAACTGAAAAAAATAGTTAAAAATAAGTTTGAAATTGGTTGTTAAAGCTGTATTTTATAAAAATGTTTTCCAGCCTTTTTATTATTTTTTGGCAATTATCTTCAGAAAAAAAAATATATTTCCTCATTTTTGTGAAGTACTGATTTAATGTAATATCGGCACTTAGCTTAAATTAACAACAACAAACAACTAAACCAGAGACAAAGAAACATTCCATGTCACGTACCAACAACGGACACAAAGGTTGTACCAGTAGCCGTGTGTCCGTCCACTCCGCGGACCACGCAGCTGTACTCCCCTCGTCGGCCTCCTGCTGGACGCTCTGAATGGACAGCGTCCCTCCCTGGCTCACCTTCTGCCTGGGATGAAGGGGAAGCACAATGCCATCTGCAAATGCAAAAAAGACATTCATTAATCAAACAGCTCGGTCAAGCTCATACAATCATCATTCTATTCAGATTAATATGTCGCAACCACGAAGAATATGTTACATATTCTTCGCTCGGACGCCCTTAATATGTAGGCTTGTGTGAATATTAACAAAAACTAAAATTAATTGTTAATTTAACTATGTTGATGAGAATTAGCAGCCAACTCTAGTTGATGAAGTGAAAAATTAACAATTACTTTTAGCAGTACTCGATGTCGACGCTAGATGGCTTTATGATTCGTTACTTTTTTTGTCAACATAGTTGATGCTTTTTTAGCAGTTGATTTCAACTGTTATTCAATGCCAACTGCAAATGTAAAAATGACATTCATCAATCAAATAGCTCATTCAGGCTTATACAATCCTCATTCTATTGAGGTTAACATGTCACAAACACGGCGAATATAAGCTGCATAGTAGGCTTTTTGTAAAATATTAAGGTAATTGTTAATTTAACTACATTGATGAGAATTAGTAGCCAATAACAGTTGTTGAAATTGAAAATTAACAATTACTTTTAACAATAGTACTCGACGTCGACGCTAGATGGTTTCATGGTTTGGCTATTTTTGCCATTTGAAAGTTGTTTTAGCAGTTGATTTCAACTATTAATCCAGCCTTGGAGCTAGGGAAAGTTTTTAAAGTTGATTTCAACTCTTAAATAACAGGGATTTGATATCTAGTAGTTGATTTTAAAATCTTGTGAAGAAATTTAATTTTGAGAGAGAAAGGTTACTTAGCGTATCATCCAGAGTCGCGTAAAATTTACGTAAATTTACATAAAAGTTACGTAAAATTCTGCGTTATTTTTTAGTATATTTAAAAGCATTCTTATTGAGCATTTTAAAACTTAAAGGTTTCTATTTATGTATTTATTGTTTGACTTTTTGTATTTGATTATTTTTAATTACTTTTATATGATTAAATTATAATATATATATAAGAATGATTTATTTACAAATGACATTGCACTGAACTCTTAACGCTATGACATGTTGCGAAGACATCATATAATTCATTTAAGATAAATTATATGTAATACATAATTTTTCAGAGACTATTGTTCTTTTTTATTAAGTTTTCGAGCCTATTTTTTGAAGTATAATTTTTTATTTTAATTATTGAATAAATATATTATAATTAAATTTTTATTCAATAATAAAATGTTATTAATTCATTATGAATAAATAGCAATATAAAAATCATAAATTAATAATTTATGATTTTTTATATTGCTATTTATTCATTCAATAATACTAAAATTTTAAAATAAATAATCGTTGTTTTTTTTAATAATAATAATTTAAAATACAGATTTCAAATAAAAAAATTCAAAATGATTATTTTGAATTAAAAATCTGTTCACTATGATGTTATTTATAATGTACAATTATTTTTATGTTTTTTTAACGTGAAATATTCATTAAATTATTTTTAACATACGAAGTTGAAAAATTACTTTTTAATTTTGATATATTTAACTTTAATTGTGCTTTTGAAAATACTAGACCATTATTTTAAGAGTTTTTTTAATGTCAAAGACAAATATATTTAAAAATAACTGCTTTAAATCATATGATATTTATATTTTACCTTTGTTTTAAACTTTGTATTTAAATGTCACGCCTTTTTTATTACCCTATTAGTCATTATTTTTAATTCCTTCATATTTTATTTGCATTAAAATAATTACCTACATATTAAGCTCAAGGCAATGTTTGAAAAAAGATGGCGTATATTTATGCAATTATTCTGAGCATTTGTATTTATAAATCGAATTGCAAAATTATTTTTAATGAATACATTGTATAAACAATGCCAATTATGTATACCAAAATAAAAAAATGCATATCATTGTGCATAATACAATGCCAATAAAAAACGAGCAAAATAATTGAGATTCATTGCTACATTTTTTTTAACATAAATGCAAACGATATTTATTAACATTATTGAAATTTTAATTTTTCCTCGTTAGCAGTAAGTAAACATTGAGTTTTTTTTACATTTGTTTAGAGAGTAATATTTCGTTTTTAATATTTTTCTTGTTTATAGACTATTAATTTTTGTTTAGAAATATGTTGTGAATTACATCTTCATAAAAATACAAATGAATTAAAAAAAAAAAAAGAAAAAGAAAGTGAAACTAAAATTAAATACATCTTCCTATAGCAATAAATAATTTTTTTTTTTTTTTTTTATTACATTAATCGTCTGCGTGATAACAAGAACAAAAATTTTTCTGTTTAGGTTTCGTTTCTCGATGCCAATCTTCATTACTGAATTCTAAAAAAAATATTTTAATTGAAAACTATAAATTTTATCGTACGGTTTGTCTATTATAAAACACACACTTATATATAATTGAAATTTTCAGAATTTTTTTATCTGGGGTATAATTTAAAGAATACCGCATCTGTAAATTCTTAATAATGATTTAAGATAAGTTATTCTTTTTTTCAAAATTTTTGTTTTAGAATGTTCTTTATTTTAGTAACAGGAATGTGTTTTAATAGCAAATTTAATAACCGGTTACATTTTCATTATATTTGAAAAAGTATACCAAGTTCTTGATATTAATATTTTTTTAAATCATTTTAATCATCATCATCATTAAATCATTTTCGTTCTAATAAATTCTTACGCTTTTTAAAATTAGCACAGCCACATTTTTAACTCTAATATGGCTTTTTGGTTGGTTTAAGTTGATTTCACTATTAAGAAAAAATATTAAATATAAAAAGAAAATTAATAAAATGCAAATTAATAAAATGCAAATCAATTTGTAACTTTTTTTTGCAATGTATTTTGGGTAAAAAAATATTTTAAGTTAAAAAGGCAATTAATTTATATACTGCGGAATTTTTACAAAAGCAAAGGAAACAATATTTCTATAGGTTTTAAAATGTATAGTCTTAGATTAAATTAATTCGAGATTTATAAGGCAAATTATTTTCTATTCTAAATTTTCTCATTTTCTTTTCTAAATTCTAAATTTATTTTTTTCTAAATTCTAATCATATATTTTTTAAATTTTAATTCGATATTTTTCTAATAGTTTGCATTCTAAATTTTTCTGTACAATTCATATGAATAATTATAGATTTTTCTTCAAACTGGCAGATTTAAAAAGTAAGAAAATAATTTTAATGCTTTTTTTTTTTAATAATTAAAAGTTTTGTTGTCACAAAAGAGCAGAATTTATTTTTTAAAATTACTCAAAACATCCTCAAATTCAGCATTAGAATAAGAAATAATTGTGAGCATTTAATATTAAGTCCATTAAAATTTATTGAGATAAAAATTATTTGATTTCCACAAAGCTAGAAAAGCCTTTTTTTTCTCTCCATATTTTTAAATAGAATTTTAAAGAACAATTTAAATAAAGCAAAATTTGTCTGAGCATTAAAACAATTTTAGAAAGAATCTAATTTTTAAAAAATCCATAGAGTTGTTTTTCATTTAATTAAAAGATGATAGTTTGAGTTATAAGATGGAACTATATTAAACTTTTGAGGTAATTTTTAGAAATAATTTAACAAAAAATTCACAAATTCCAAATCTGATTAAACATTAACTAAAAATCAAAAAACACAAAATAGTAACCAGAATACCTTTTTTTTTTTATCGAATTGATGGCTTAAACTTTAAAATGTCACAAAATTATTCTAATTGTTTATAGATAATTTTTAAAATAATTATTGTATAATTTTTTTAAATACATTTGACTCAATCAAGATAAAATAAATAAAGAAATTTAATTATTAAATTTAATTAAAATTTTTAATTAATTAAATATATTAAAAATATTTTTTTCAATTTATTATTTAAAGAAGAAATAATTAAAAATTTGAAAAAAATCAAATATCTGAAAAAAATGAAATTTTTAATTATAATCTTTTTATGTCGTGAATCAATATTTAAAAAATACATATTGATTTTAATTATAGACAAAAAAATCTTTAAGTACATACAAAACCTCTTTTATAATTTTAATTAAAAAAATTTTTTTTCCAAATTCCTTTTTTGTCCAAATCAAATTTTTTTTTCCTTTGCGTTAAAAACATTTTTAGTTTTCTCATTTAAAAATCCATTCAAAATATCAGAACACTGTTTCAATAGAGAACCACATTGGAATGTTTTGTCTTCCAATAAGATATTACATGTGATAAAATTGATACTCCACGTCTTTTGCTTTAAATAGATTCGACATTTTGTTCTTTGTACACGAATCAATGCTTGAAATGAACTTCGCCCTACTCCACTGGGAATGTTTCCAATCAAACATTCAAATGCTTAACATCTCTATTTAAAGGAACTACAATCGAACATTTTGCTAAAAAAGTAAACAGTTAATTAGTGTATAGATGATTGAATAAATATCATAATTTATGTTATTAATCATTTCTTATGAACTAATTGAGTTTGTTATTTATTATTTAGGTGATCAACTCGTTTATGTACGAAAAAATGAAAATGAGATAATGGTTTATAACAATAAATGTTTCTTGTGGTATCAGACCTTAAGGTTTGCTAATGCAGAAGTCGTATCGCATTCTAAAGTTAATTAACTAATTGCTATTACTGATATAACATTAGTAATTATAATAATTGTTATTATAATACATTGGGAGGTAGTTTATGCTAAAACTTTTGATATGTATTACTTGGTATTGTACATACATATAAGTATTGTTTTATAAAATTCAACTTTATATTTAACGGTAACCAAGGCCTTTTTTTTTTGTATCTATTAGCAGAGGATATTTTTAGAAACTCCAAAATTGCTTATAAACAGGAAATATCATTAAACAATTATTAGATTATTTATATGATAATTGTTTAATGTCATTATTTACAATGAAGTGACAAAAAGTCATGGGATACCTCTTAATTCGTGTCGGCCCTCCTTTCGCCCGGCGAAGTGCAGCAACTCGACGTGGCATGGACTCAACAAGTCGTTGGAAGTCTTCTGCAGGAATATCGAGCCATGCTGTCTCGATAGACGTCCATAATTGTGAAAGCGTTGATGGTGCAGGATTTTGGGCACGAACAGACCTCTCGATGATGTCCCATAAATGCTCGATGGGATTCATGTCGGGCGATCTAGGTGGCCAGATCATTCGTTGGAATTGCCCTGAATGTTCTTCAAACCAATCGGGAATAGTTGTGGCCCGGTGACATGGCGCATTGTCATCCATAAAAATCCCATCGTTGTTTGGGTAAAAATGAAGTCCATGAATGGCTGCAAGTGATCACCAAGTAGCTGAACATAAGCATTTCCAGTCAATGTTCGGCCCGAAATGGCATGACCCATGCGTCTAGCTCCAATAACATTCCGTTTTCAAAGTCTGTTAATTCCCGTCGTGCGGTCATCATCACGTCAAAACCTCTTCACATGAATAACTTGAACAGAAATGAAAGCTCTGGGAAAGCACTGCGCATTTATACCTGTTCTACGCGATGCTACTGCCATCTGAAAATTTGCATATTGCTATCCCATGACTTTTGTCACTTCAGTGTATAATCTACTATTTTCCGTCATTTTACAGGGAATCTGTCAAACATTTTACAACAGTTTTAACCATGTAATATAATGAATTAGGATGGGACAGTAGATCTACCTCCCCGTCTTGAACCCTGGTAACATCCTAGGCGGCTAAAAGATCTACTACTATAGGCATGCAACAACGCTCAAAGAGTGATCACCTTCATGTAGGCTGAGTGTTTTACAATGGAATACGGTCCCTCTCCCAGTCTAAGAAAGATGAGATTCAACATTTCTTTGACAACTACGATGTTGAGACTTGCGGTGGCCCATGACTGTTTGACGAGCCATCTGCACCACATTGGCATTTTTGTTAGCCCAAATTGCCCGCTCTGTGGAAAGATGAGATCATGGTCAGACACCACATAACAGGATGACCCACCTTGCATGGGGATTTCAAAGTGAAAAAAATATTGGAGAGCTAGAACTTGATGATGAGACTGAGCTGATGAGACATCGCCATTTTCTCTTATTGTTTTTGCTTTACTTCTGTGCGTTTGACACTGTTTTGATCTCGTAAATGTTTGTTATTTTCTCTTGTCGTTGGAAATAATAATAATAATAAAAACTAATGAATGACTTGGATAAAATAACATGATAGAATGTGGTGTTTTAAAAGAGCAGCTTAATAGTAAATATCAGAAAAGTTCACACACACATATATATATAACAAAGTACATGTAAGGAGTCATATTAGTTGAAACAATGTAATTTGATACCGGTGAGCTGTTTTAGATTCATGCTAATGTAAATGATAAAATTAATTTTTTTGTACATAAATAATGTTGTTGTTCTAATGAAGCTGGAAATACAAATACAGTTAATCTTTATACCATAAGCAAGGGCTTCACCGATGCTACTCATTTAGCACTACCAAGGGGGGCACGCATTCGGAAGATAGGCTAAGGACATGAGTAACATTACTCCCCACAATGCTCTGCGATCCTATTAGACCGGACCTACGGTTTAAAGCGGATTCCGAACCACTACAAGCATCCATGGCACCACCGAGACTCAAACCCGAAACTTGTGGTACCAAGCGCGAGCCATTGGACCATCAGGCCCTTCACATAAATCATGAATCTCAATAAATAAAATAATCGCTACGTATAATATAAATCATTATAAGGTTTCATTTAACTGTGTGAAAATAATTCGCAAACTCGAAATATTTACATCATAACAACATACACAAATTCTTAGAATAATAGAAATTTAACTAGATACACAAGAATGGAACTAGATAGAAAGAAACACCCCAAAAACTGCTTAAAATAATTCTGCTTCCTTTAGCAGTAAAAAATATCATTAGAAAGAAACCCGCGCAGGTAACAAATAAAATAAAATATGAAATGACGAATAAAATATCCCAGAAAAGACTATTTTTTTTCACATTGTAGAAGTATAAAGAAAAGGATAAAAAAAAAAAATAATAATGCAAATATATTTCAGAAAGCAACTACAAATCTGCAATAAAGATTTGTTGTAAATCAGCCAAGAGAACAAAACGGGTTAGATTAATGAACAAATGAAAAAAAAAGAAAAATACCAGTTACAACAAGAGAATACGGAAATACATATTTGTGCGCGTGAAAATCACTGCTTAAAAAACTCCAAAGGAGAACTAGAAACTAAATGTCTCTAAAAATAGAAATGCTTTTTCATAGTGATTAGATCCTGGAGATAATTACTTCCACAGAAGAAAAAATACAGTTATACACTGAAATATATCAGACTTTTTTTTTATTCTTCATCCCTTTTGAATTGTTCAAGTTGTTTTGTTTGCTCAACACTACATAAAAACACTGCAATCTTGAGCAGCCTGAATAGTTTTTCAGCCAATCACTACATTTTACATAAAAAAGCCATTATTTTTTTCATTTCACGTGATTTATATCACGTGAGTCTCATAAAAATTGAATCAGTAAAATTAAACGTACTATATTTGGAGGATAATTAATAATTGTGTGAATTAATGCAGAAATTATGTTTATGGATGATTTAGTGTTATGTAGCATTCCCCAAATGCTTTAATTGCAGGCATTTTCTCAGTTTTTAATAATGATTTTAGAATTGATTGTTTTAAATATTTTTGTTTGATTTTGAATATGTTTACTAATTTATTTGCGCTAACATCAAAATCCAATAAATTACATTCCAAATAATCGAAAATTGATTTTTAAATAAATAAAAGAGTCCGACTCGTGTCTCAGTGGCAACGTGCGCTGCTGGTGAGCATGAGGGATCGAGATTTCCATTCGTTGGCGGTTTTTGTTGTAAACACTGTTTCAAAAATAACGAGGAGACAGGATGGCGTTTGGGATGTTCAGCATCTTGCCTTGTTAGTCGGACTACAAGTGAGAGTTTTCTGGGCTTTCACCCATATGATACTCGAATGGTCGGGTAGTTTAACCTGAAAGTCATTCTGGAAGGCATTGCCTTCCTTCTTTAGCTGACATGGAGCCAAGTCAGACTTCGACCTACGGAGGCACCATCAAAAACGGAAGCTGCATCCCCTCTTCCCCTTCCATGACGGATACGACAACAACAACATAGAAATTTTCATAGCTCTTAATAATGATTATGTATTTATATTCAGTATTGCTCCTCTCGTGGCTCAGTGTTAACGTTACCAAAAGTTTTATATATTTCCAAATGTATTATTCGTTTATATTTTTATTATACTGAATGCCCGACTCGTGGCGCAGTATGAACGCTCGTCGATGATGAGCATTAGGGCGGAGGTTCAATCCGCTGGCAGCTTTGTTGTAGACGCTGTAAACGCTCGATGGCGTTTGGGATGTTCAGTATTTTGCCTCGGCGGACTACCTGGTGAGAGTTTTCTGGAATTTGCTCATACGATACTACAAATGCGTGATAGTTCTGCCTAAAAGTCCTTCCGGAAAACACTGCCCTCCTTCAGCTTCAAGGAGTCCAGCCAGATTTCTATCTACGGGTGCTCCATCAAAAAAAAAAAAAAAAAAAAAAAAAAAAAAACTTTCGATACATAAAGAAAGAAAAATAAAAGACACGACAACAACCTAGAAATTCTTCATAGTTTTTAATAATGATTCCGATGACGAACTACCTGGAGGAGTTTTCCATTATACGATACGGGGTAATTCCCCCTAAAGTCCCCTCGGAAGAAAAAGAAAACATCTGCTGTCTAGTAATCTGTCAGCAGGCAGACGACCTTTTGGTTCACCATGGAGCTATTGCGCCTTTGAAGTTTTCATATATTCGTTGTTAGCATTACGGAAGCCAATTTCTTGTAATTTGAAGTAAACCAGTCTACAGGTATCTAAACGATTTACATATCTACGAGACGTAATGCCCATAATATCACTGACTGCAGTAATAGGTGCTACCAATTAATTTTAATTTTTTTAGAGCTCTTAAAAATATATTACAGGGGTTTCTCCTTTTTTTAGAGAACAGAAGATTTTATTCATGTTTGAATACAACGAGACAGACCATCTATACACGGGTGGTTCCATTTAAAACGCGACGTATGGACACGTTAGTAATACATGAAATTATTCCTACATTCACCAAATTTTAGGTACACATTAAAAAACAAAAAACCGGTATTTAAAAAAAAAATGGCATTTTATATTTTTCGCAAAATCTGTCACTGCCTTTTTTTTAAAAATCATTGCAAGCGTTTTAATTATGCAGAGCTGGTAATGCAATAGACAACAGGATTTCTTAAATTTAAAAGAAATATCAGCTCTTTTACATAGTGGTAATATATTAAAATACACTTTTGTTATGCATAAGCGTTAAACATTGTTGTAACATAAGAGTAAACATTGTTGTAACATAAGAGTAAACATTGTTGTTATGGAGAACTTGTTGTAATTAGCATTGCCATTAAGTACTTACTTGCAAACCATCGGATTGATTTGATAGGATAACCACCATACCGGCATCGGACCACCAAATCTTCACCGGAGATGGCCGTCACGTTGGGCATCGGTCTCACAAAAGCAGGTCCGAAAACGTTTAGGCGAGCAGAGTGCGATGCCGACCCCCGTCGTTTCCGGCTTCACAGCCATACTCGCCACCGTCTTCCACGAGGACCTCACTGATGTTGAAGAAGCTCACTAAGCGGGCATCGTCTGTGATGTAATCACCCATTGAGATGCGTCCCGTCTGGCCAATGGCGGAGCTGTCCAAGTACCACGTGATACGAGGCAGCGGACTTCCCACGACAATGCATTTCAAGAACACCCCGCCGCCAGGTTGGAGGGTTCGTTCAAGGAAAGCTGACACTATAGAGGGTGGTACATCTGAAAGAGAAAAAAGTCTCAATTAAATTAATTTAATTGAGTTTATATTGAAAAGTAATTTTTAAAAACATTTTACACTCAATCAAGTAGTTATTAGGTTGAAGTCTAGAATACTGTACCCTGAGGAAGTCGCCAATCTTGCAACGCGGAATATTTTCAATGTTCCGCCAATTTTCTTTTAGGTTACAATACTCTAGAGCAATTCTTAACTTCTTTTTCTGAACAATATAATGACTATATATTTTTAGTTATAGTAAATAAAGAACATATATATTCTCTTAAATATTTATTCAGATAAATTATTGATTATTCTGATATTGTTATTATAGCATATGATACAGAAAATACACAGAAAAAAACAATACAATATATGATACAAAAAATAAACAATTTATATGATGTTGTTATCACGAAAATAAAACAAATAAGGAAAACGATTTTTAATTTATTAATAACTTATATTTGATTACCAAATAATTATTTTCTTTTTAATGCTGTTGTTAAGGTTTTATAACAACTTATATTTGAATTCGGGAGAAAAAAAATTTTTACTTTTATTTTTAGAATGTTATTTACGGTGATAAAGTTGAATGCATTAAATAGTTCTGCGGTTTTGTGATACTTCTTTTTAATGCTGTCGACATAGCATTAGCAACCGTTATTTGAATTCGCGTGGAAAAATGGAACTTTTTAGTAATAGAAGTTTAGTTTACAGAAGAAAAGACCGTTGGAACGTATTAAATTTTTCTGTGGTTTTTTGATTTTTCTTTTCTTTTCTTGTTTTCTTCATTCATTTGATACGGTTATGCACGGACGAGGTTTTAATAAGGCTATAAAAGATCATTTTTGCCTCCAACAAAGGATATAGCAAAATAAAATGTATGTTATTCTTTTTGTTTCTATTTTTTAATATTTTTTTTTTTCATCATTCGAATTCAGCATCATAAATAACATGAAATATATTGTGACATAATAAAAAAAAAAATTGGCGTATTAGCGAATAATTTTGGCATAATTTGATCGTAACAGTAATTACTATCTTTGTCTAAATGATACATTTATGTGAATTGGCAAAGCATAATTCCACATAATAATTTTGACGATAAAGTGATAATAATGATGTATTTTGGCGTTAAAGCGGTAATATGTGGCGTAAAAAAAAAAAAAAAATTGGGGTTAAAAATCTAGGATCCTGTACCCTTTGTGCCAAACACATCGCCAAGTCGGTAAGTAAGCATAGAAGTGAATGGGTCAGGTAGTTTGCGCGGTAAAATGATATTACGCGAAAATCCTTTACTTTGTTGCCAAATCGCCAAGTAAACAGACAAAATGGTTGCCGAAGTTCGGTGTCATTGTAAAATGCTATTTCGCCAAAATTTATAGCCAAACAGTGCTTTTACGTCAACATTATCAGCCAAATTGCTATTACGTCAAAGTTTATTCCTGAAAAGGCTTTGAAGCCTTTTTTAAATTTTTATCTCTGGAATACTTTGCCAAATGATACTGCTTTTACGCCAAATTTAGCGCTTTTATGCCAAAAAAATTATATCTAAAATGCCTGTACGGCAATTTATATCGCTTTTATCGCCAAATTTTTAACACTATTATGTCAACTTCTAATGTTTTCTTTTTACGCCACATATTGCCGCTTTAACGCTAAATATATCATTATTTTGTCAACACTTTATTCCTAAATTGCTTTTTACACCAAATTAAATCGATTTATCCCCAAATTATTATGTGGAATTTTATTTTGCTAAGTTACAAAAATGAATCGTTTGAACAAAGATAATAATCGCTGTTAACTAATAAAATTTCGCCAAAGTTTCGCTAATTCGCCACTACTTTTTTTTTTTTTTTGTAATGTCAAAAATAAGTCATGTTCTTTACGACGCCAAATTCGAATGATAAATTAATATTAACAAAAGATAAAAAAGAAGAAAAAAATAGAGAATAACTTTACCTTTTATTGTGGTATGTCCTTCGGTGAAATCTTAAAATATTTTGCGGATGTCACATTTGTGCTGGCGCCGCCACATGCACTCTGCCAGATAATTATCAAATGTTCCGGACGCATTATTTTTATTAATATTAATTTATTTTAATTATTAAAAATTTAAATTGTAACATTAACTAACGTTCTAAAAAGCTAAAGCTTCAAATATTCCGAGCGATTTCTAATTACAGTTGCCACAAAATCCTAACTAAACGAACATCTTTAAAAGAAAATTAATTATTTAAGAATAAAATATAAGTTTGTTATTAATAATAAAAAAATTGTTTTTCTTGTTTGTTTCTTAATTTCTGAGTGTCAACTTCATAAAATTGTTTATGTTCTGAATTAGTGACAGACGTAAGTTGTAAGAATAAGTTCGAATAATCAATAATTTATTGGAATACTTATTTAAAAGAATATATGTATATTTCTGTTTTATTTACAGCAAATAAGAATTCTGCAAAATAATAACATAATCACAATAACAATAAATAGTCATTATATTGTTTGGAAAATGAAGCTACGAATCCTCTAATTATAGTATTGCAAACCCTAGAAAATTGGCGGAAAATAGGGAAATATTCAGGTTGCAAGGTTGGCGACTTCCTCAGGGTACAGTATCCTAGATTTTAACCAAATTTTGTCATAATATTGGTAAAATTTTGGAGATAAAGGTGATATAAATTGGCGTACAGTTTAAGCATAATTGTTTTGGCATAATAGTGCTAAATGTTGGCGTAAAAGCGATAGTATTTGGCGCAAAAAATTCAAGGAATAAATTTTTAGTGATAAAGTTTGGCGATAAAGCATTTCAAGGATTAAACATTTGGAGATACCAATAATATTTGGCGTTAAAAGATAAACTTTTGGCTTGAAACCACTTTCAGGAATAAACTGACGTAATAGTTTGGCTACTAATTTTGGCGTAATAGCAATGTTTGACAATGAATTTTGGCGAAATAGCGTTTTACAATGATTCCGAACTTCGGCAGCCATTTTGTTTATTTATTTGGAGATTTGTGATCCCAGTGAAGGATTTTGGCGTAATATAACTTTACCGCGAAAACTACCTGGTGTGCCTTGATTACTATGCTTACTTGGCGACCTGGCATCCTGGCGATGTGCTTGGCACAAAGTGTACATGATTCTAGATTTTTATCGTTATCTTAACAGAAAAGATTTTACTATATTTCACCTACAAGAGAACCCCCCCCCTCTCCTTCCCTCTCTCTGTATAGAATCAGAAAACATCCATGCAGCCAACCCAACTGCAAATCATGTTGTCAGAGTACCCCAATGCATCTTTTATGTGTTAAAGTTTCATACAATATTATATTACTAAATTTTAATTATTAAGATTAATTATTAATTAAGAGTCCTATTTAAAGAAACAAATTTCATAACATTTTTTACAATTTGAACAGTCTAGAGTAAAATAAACAAAATAAAATAGTAATCTTATAGAACTGTTCCTTTTCCCTGTTTACTAATTCATATTTTATGTCCCGCATTATGAAATTCTAAAATGTCTTGGAAGTCTTTTTTCTTTGTTCAAATTTATCCAGAATATCAATCCTAGAAATTGTACTTTATTTTCATGTATTCAGTGGTTGTCGCAGAGCAGCTTTATCCATCACGCTAAATACACTGCAGTGAAAGATTTCCATTTGATAAATTGGGAGCTCCGTGGCATTTGTACTGGTTTCGTTATTTTTACATGGAGCAGCCTTTGCCTCTTTTTTTTTTTTTTTTTTTTTTGTTGTTGTTAGTAACCATAAAAAAAATAAGATTAGGCATTACTATATCCAAGAAAATACATGATTTATTTCATTTGTAGAAATTTGCTATCAATTCTTAAGTATATATGCATATATGTACAGATATTTGAGCAGGATTTAATATATTAATTCTTAAAAAATATTCTCTAAAAATGCGAGGATTGATAGTACTTTTCTATAGAAATTATATAATTACTTACTTTTGGATGTCTGCCGTATTGAATGAAGTACAGAAAATATCCTACGAGTTTACTTAAGAGGTAAAACTATCATTCATATCATCATTTAATCTTCCTTCATTAATATTGTAAGTCAAATTAGCATTCATTAGTAAATTATCATTCAATTAGCATCCATTAATTTCATCAGTCAATTATCATTCATTAATATCTATTGATTGGTATGAGTAATAACATTATCATTCATTGTTGTCATCAATAAATTATCATTAATTTATATCATTATTTAACTATATTTCATTAGTAAATTATTATTCTCTAGTAGCATCATACAAGTATCATTCAGTATTATTATTCATTTAACATTCATTAGTAAATTAATTTTCATTAGTATCATCATTCACTTAACATTTATTAAAGTAATATCTATTAGTATTGTCATTCTTTAGTATCATTATTCAATTATAATTCAATTTTAAATTATTTTTCATCAGTATAATTAATAAATTAACATTTATTACTATTATAATAAATTAACGTTTATCATTTATTAGTATCATTATTTAATTGTCATTTACTACTATCTAATTTACTACCATCATCATTTAATTATCATTTACTAGTATCACTATTTAATTATCGTTTACTAGTTTTGTCATTTAATTATGATTCATTTTTATCATCACTTAATTATCACCATTTAATTATCATTCATTTGTATCATCACTTAATTATCATCATTTAATTATCATTCATTAACTCTATAAAATAAACAATGTCTTGCATTTTTTTAAATATTAGTAGCATTATACTCCCTCATGACAGTCTATAAACAATTCGTGTATAAAATAATTATTGGCTTCAGAGTAAACTTTAGGGAGAATAGGCTATTTTACTAATAGTTATTTTCTACGTGCTTGTCATATAGAAAATAACTTGGAACATACTCCCAAGTAGATTGATTGTTGTTGCAAAATGGAATTTATTGTGTGGCATTTGTAGTTGCTGCACAACTCACCTGATATCTTCAGCTGAGCAGTGCCCTGCGCTCCGTCCCTGTCGTTGTACGCGAAGCACTGGTACATCCCCCGGTCCTCTCGTCGTAGAGACATGATGCGGAGCACGTCGCGAGACGGAAACCGCACACGCTGGGATGCGACGACCGGCCTCTGGTCCTTCGTCCACGCCAAGGTGTGCACCGGATATCCGGTGACGTTGCACGTGAAGGTGGCCTCCTCACCCGTGTTCGAGACCTGGTGCGCTGGCAGCACGGCCACCTGTAGAAGAGCTGTAATGGGGTAGAAAAACATTTCGTTAAGTACGTAAGTAAAATTTACTAGCAAAGCACCCCATTTTTCTATTCATTCATATACAGGGTGTTTCAGAATCAGGTTTCTAAGAGGTATTGGATACAGAATTTCATGGAATACAGAGTCAGAAATGCTATGTTGGTGCTGTAATGTGTACACAGAAAATATAAAGAATGAAAGGACACCGCTTAAATCAGTATGTGTAATCAGTATTGTGTAATTAATGACCCACTGTAGTTCCGTATTAGAATTTGGATTGTTCTGCACCACAATTAGCACGTTTTCAGTGACTTCGCACAGTCTTGTACCGTTCGCCTTTCTTACAAACTAGTTTTTCCTAGAAGGGCTAGATAACAAGAAGCAAGAGTTGCCAAACCGTAGGCCGTATATTTTAAAGTTATATCATTCATTCATTCATTCATTCATTCATTCATTCATTCATTCATTCATTCATTCATGCATGCATACATACATGAAATACATACATACAGGATACATACATACATACATACATACATACATACATACATACATACATACATTTTATACATACATACACACACAACAGTTACACACACAGGTGGACACACACATACAGACACACACACATACAGACATACATACACACATACACACATACAGACATACAGACATACACATACAGACATACACACATACATACATACATACATACATACATACATACATACACACAGACACACACACAGACACACACACACACACACACACACACACACACACACACACACACACACACACACACACATACATACATACATACATACATTACATACATACATACAAAAAAAAAAGAAAAAAATACATACATACATACATACATATAAAATCACAATACACGAACAGAAATACCAAAGGTGAACTGATAAGGAGTGAATTAGAAACATGACAATTTTATACGACGAAAGCTACTAAGGTATTCACTACATGCAAATTGTACAACAAAACCCCATGACATTCGAAATGTGAAAATCCTGAATGCCTTACATTCAGACCTCTTTCTCAAAAGAAAAAAGAAACCTCAAAAGGAGAACTAATAAGAAGTGAATTAGAAACACGGCCATTTTGCACGACGAAAGTAGTACCGGTATTTACTACATGCAGATTGTATAACAAAGATATTGTCAATACAAAAAATCCTAAACGCATTACATTTAGACTTCTGTCACTCTCTCTCACTAAAAAAAAAAAAAAAAAAAAAACAGTAAGTTGTTTAAGTTCAAGATCTGGCTGAACAAGTTCATTGTTCAAGATCTGATGTGTGCATAAGTTGCAACAAAGAAATTGAAAAATCCTTTAATAAACACAAAAATCAAAGGCTGGCAAGAAATTGCATTGACAAATTAAAAAAAAAAAAAAAAGAGCACAAAAATTTGTACAAAATATATAATTATGAATGTAAAATCATATTGTCCAGGAAATCAGTAAAACCAGAAAGAAATTAGTAAGACGAAAAGAAATTTATTATAAAATCCCATATACCTACAAGGTATTGCAATATCAGGTTTACAAACTTCTAGAATAGGTTAGGTTACATTTCAATGACTCCGAGTCACATAGCAATATTAAGTAGGAAATACTTTCCTGAAGTGATAGTGTACACAGTAACATCCGGAATAATAACTCATCAAATTCTTAAATATGCAGTTTATTAATCAATGTACATTAAAGGAAGCAACTTGATCAACAGTAACAATGGTGAACTAAGGAGGCATGTCGTTTTTACTCAGAATCCTCCAATTACTGTATAGGAACAATGTGGCACGGATATTCCACTTTGTACGATTCTATCGGGAATGTTTTCAGTGATGCTCTTGCAGAATCACTGAATCGTCACTGCATTTTGTTTCAGCTGCATTTATATTTTTTCCAGATATTTAATAATTACTATGTACAATGCATATCTTCAGCATAGATAGAAATTTTTTAAAAGACTGACGTTCAAGATTTTCAACTCAGTTTTTATATTTCTGAATCCTAACACACTTAAGCTATGTCTTTAATTATATAGAAAATTTAAAAAAAAAAAAAAATGGTAGTTTTCGTGTACAATTAAATGTAGTTAAAAGCATTTCCTGACGTAAATCTACCGATCTAAAATTACTCTCCGGATTTAATCAATTAAAAAGTAATATCGATGTATGTGTTGAAAGGTTTTCTTTCACTACTTCCATAAACCATTCTCTCATGTTTTATTCCATAATTCCATTATAGATCCTCCCTAATTGAAGAGATGATCCGATGGATGATTGATGGATGAACTATTGACCTGTCACGACTAGAGCACTCTCGACCCTCGTCTCTCCGATGCTGTTGCGCACTGTGCACTGGTACCTCCCGGCGTCTTTCTGCACCACCCTCCGGATGACCAGCACCCCCTGGAGGAGCCACACTCGTCCGTTTTCGTGGATGGCACTCAAGTTTCCGGTCTTGTATTTCATCCATCTGAAATAGCATTGAAAAAAAAAAAAAGAGTTTAGTGACGAGGAAAAGATTTTCCTCTACCTACCTCAGGACTTTTCAATAAGCGGAAATCAATAATGGTGACTTTGGAAATCATTAGAAAGTTTTTTATACATCTCTAAGGTCTTCAACAATATTATCCATTATGCGTTTTCTAACTAGGGTTTGGTTTGGTTTGACGCTCTAAGGTCATTTTTGCACACTGTAGGCTAATTAGACAAGGGCCTACAGTTTAGTGTGGATTCCGAACCACTCACAAACACCCATGCCACCGCCAGAATTCGAACCTGAAGCCTGCGATACCAAAGGCCAGAGCGCTGGCCAATTGGCCATCAGGTCGTTATAAGTAGAGAGCATGCATGTCTCTTTCATTGCGTACTAAGCATAGGTTTACATAACAGAGCTTTAGCAGGCCATACAGTAAGTATAGAACAAAGATGGAAGAAAAGCGATCAAGATTGGTTTGGTTTGTCACCCAACGGTCATTTTGTGCACACCTTAGGCAAGATAGACGATCTACTGTTTAACATGGATTCCAAACACTCACAAGCATCAATACTACCTCCAGGATTCGAATCTGAAACCTGTTTTACCAAAGGCCAGAGCCCTAGCCATTTGGCCATCAGACCGCTAAACGATCAAGAAAATCATCAATTCTTCAATGGTTTGGTTTGTCGCCCTACGGTCATTTTTTTTGCACACTTTCAGTTTAATGTGGATTCCGAACTATTATTACAACTACTACATTACACCACATCACATCACTGTGCCTAGAGCTGAGTTGCCTCTTTACAGTTCAGGAATGATATGGGTAAAAAGTCAGACTGGGCTCTCTGTAAAAGCTCTACTGTAATATGAGACCTCCTCCTCCTCCGGTTTAGAGTGGATTCCGAAACACTAACAAAACATCTATGCTATCGCCAGGATTCGAACCTGACGCTTGAGATACAAACGTCCTGACCACTCGCCAATTGGCCATCAGGTCGCCGATTTTTCAATGAGAAATTCAAAAGTGAAACTCGTTCGATTTTTCTAGTTGGAAGCATATACATTTTTTTATCAACCTTCGATAGAGCTGCTAAGTGACCAGTCGAGCTATACAATTGTAAAATAACAATAAAATAGAGCGCTGCTTCTATTCAAAGGATCAGAAAGTTGGTGCTAGCATATCCCATTCTTCTCGTACTAGAGTGGGCGCTGCATCGTCCCTTGGCTTCTTTTCCCTGCGTGCATGTATTTAGAAAACGTAAACATGTTACGAAGCGATTCTGTAAATGCGGAGAAATTCCTGAAATTCTTCTTCTCAAAGACATACGTTTATTAAATTATGTGCTTACTAAAAGATGAATAGATACAAGATATGTTGTTTTGTTTATAACTCTGATCATTTCGCATGAAATGTAATAAAACATTACAAAAAGTACTAGTAAATGAGTATTTTTATTTTTTAATTAGCTTGTAGAGAATTATGAGGCAAGAAAATTTATTAATATAATATAGATGCCAAATATTTAGAAAAATTAAATTTACATTTATATGTAGCTAAAAAAAAATTTTCTTTTTAAATAATGTTGTAGGATAATAGAACGTCTTCTCCCTTTGCGCCAACAGCATAGAGCCAACTTTAAAGATTGCTGCCAAAAATTGGCAACCCTATCATCGCATATGTTAAAGTGCAAAGTAAAAGTCACGTGCAGAATTATGTTTGCCCCAAACTTGCAAACCCGATACGCTTCTTCTTCTCTATTCATACATTTAAGTCATACATTATTTATTACAGTATTTCAAGTTAAACATGTATACATGCAAGTTAAACATTTATTTCTTTGCAAATCATACATTTATATTTATTTATTATTTCATCTCTTTTGGGATCAGAAATGAGATTTGGAAAACATAGTTTTGGCAACGAAGAATTTCTAGACCCTGTAGAGACCTATTTCAATGAGCTAGGGGCGACGTATTATGAAGAATGTATTGGAAAATCACCCACTTGACTCTTGATAATTAAAACTTTTTTTATTATCCGCACTAGTCTTTATTTAAAATCCCATAAGAGGTTGAAAAATTAGTCATAATTATATTTTATTAGTATTTTATATTAACATAAGCAAGAGAGAATCAGAGATAAAGACAATCAAGAGAGATATAAGATCATCATATATAGAAACAAAAAAAAGCATGAACAAAGAGTGCTCTTATAAAAATACTCAACGAATTATGTAAATAATTCAGCCTACTTTTGTATTAAAAATGCTCTATCACAAAATATAATTCCTTTACAAAAATCTTCTGAAATTTCTATGATAATTATTATTATTTAAGCTTATTAAATTTCAATTTATGGATAATAATTTTTATCACAAATGATGTTTTAATAAAAATATTACAATTGTAACTCTGCTTCCTCCTACACACTGGCAAGAGCACTCCACTGTGCAGTTGAGGAGAAATGATCAGTAGGATTCAAGATTCTCACCCAAGAGGAAGTACAGCGCAACCTGAGCTTCCGCTGAGTAAAGTTTAATTTCTCATAGTAATCTTTAATAATCTCTCATCCAGAGAGGAAGTATATTTAATGCAGCCCTGCGCATTAACCGACGAACAGACTTTCAGCCGGAGAGAAAGTATATTTCGCGCACCCTGCGTGTAAGTTTCGGATTTTCGGCCTAGAAGTGGAGTCCTTCAACGAATCTATAATCATATGCCTTTAAATGTGTTAAATAATGTATGTCACTAATTGTATATGTATGGTGTTTGCGCGTTGTTGTTCTCAAACTCAATAAAGTTGTGTGTTCTCTAACTTGTTCCTCAAGTATATCAACCCAATCACACCCAGGTACAATCTCTAGCCATTTAGCCATCAATTTCAAAAATATTAAAACAATTTTCATAAAATGATTAACTCATTTTATTAAAAAATTTTTTTTTTACTAAGATATAAAACGTGCCGTATTTAGCTTTATTTGACGATTTATCGATTGCGCCTAGCTGACGGAGAAATATCTACGTTTTCTTTTTTTCCAAGATTAACGAATCCGTATTTCAGATTTAAAAAAGGAAAAAACTCTGGACTTCTACACAGAAATATTTCTCAGCTATTTCGGCGGAGATATTTATTCTCAGTTTTTTTTTTTTATTCTGCACTATTTATTTTGATATAGAGAGAGCATTTACACATTTTTGTAATGATTTTGGAAGAATATATTTATAAAAACAAAAAAATTTATTCTCTAATATGTGCATAAGTTTTTATTTTCTAATATGTGCATATATGTATATATAGCATTACGTGCATATATGTATATATAGCATTACGTGCATATATTAAGAGTTTAAGAGATTTTTACAAAAAATTTTCAATATGATATGTCAACGATAAAAAGAATAGTTTCTGTTAGTTATTCGTTATATTAAACTTGTAGCAAGTTGTTTATCCTGTTGTTACTAATCCCCCTGGTACATACAGAAGACCCCGTCACAAGCGACTGGTCCATGGCTGAGGGTAATTAATATGCAGCTTCACTTTAGCGAGGAACCACGAGGGCTGAAGGCTGACTGAACCTCAAGACAACGCTCTACGTTCCTATTAGATCAGGAACTGCTGTTGAAAAGGGATTCCCAACCACTACAAACATCCATAACATGGCAAGGACTCGAACCCGAAATCTGTGGCCCGGAGCGCTACATATTCTCATTCAAGACCAGTTATTTATCTTAAATGAAATGTTACATTTCTAATAAATCTGAGGGTGTCAAATATGACATAAGGAGAAGATTTTCCTCCCCCATTGATGAATGGAACGACTTCTCTCTGATAGGTACATAAAAATACAATTCAGATAAAATAAAAATAAAAAATCTGCGAAAAGCAAAAATTTGGTTTTTTTTTTTTTTGTCAAATAAATTCAAATCCATCTTATGTACAGGGTGATTATAATTAAAGTCCCACTTTCAAAATGCTATAAAAAAAAGAACCACTCCTCACAATGAGTTCAAATTTGAAACGAAAATACTTGAAGAAGGGGGAAACGGTACGGAATAAAAAAAGGTTCCAAAGTGTCGCTGTAGATGTCGCTGTAAGCGGCATCACGAAAGTGAATTCGGCTGCCAGTGATATTTTGAATCGAAATGATAACGTATTTGGCATGAGTTGCACATTAAACCAACTGTAGTGTTCAATGCTTGATTTTTCGGTTTTTTTTGACGGAAAAAACGACTTCCAAGTCATTTAGCAGCTGTGACACTGTTAGTGGAAAGCCCATCCACCACGGTAAGGTCATACCAAATTGAATGGGAAAAATCATGGAACTATTTTTTTTTATGCCATACAGTTTCCCACTTCTTCAAGTATCTTCAATTCAAAGTTGAACTCATTGTGACGAGTGGTTCTTTTGTTACAGCATTTTGAAAGTGGGACTTTAATTATAACCACCCTGTGCATAATTGTATGATGATGTCGCTATATGACGCAAGACGGAAAATATGATTACATATTCAGGTTGTTCATCATTTTCCACAAATAAGATGGAATAGAGTTAAAGTGTTCCAGCTGTTTCCAAGAAAAATTAATATGGGCTACATATTTCTTTAGTATAATAAAAACACCCCTCATTTTTAGTGAGTTATATATTTATGTTTCTGTTTTATAACGAACTATGTTCTAGAAGTTTCGAATAAATATCTGAAGGTATGAAATAAAACATGATTTTCAACTCAGTTTTGGCGCATCATGAATGATGATTGATTTTAAGATTCAAGAAAAATAAACGTGTAGAAGTAATATTCTATAGATTTGTTGATGCTTTTTTTAACACTCCATATGTTTTTCTATGATCTCTAATTCAATGTTAAAAAAACAAGTTTTAAATTTTTTTTTTTTGGAAGATGTTATTTTACACCTATTTACAACTATTAATCCTCCAAAAATAACACCTATTACACCTATTAACCCCCTCCAAAAATAACACCTATTACACCTATTAACCCCCTCCAAAAATAATTTTTTAATATATTTTCTTATAAAAAATGTGGCAAAAGGAAAAAAATATCAATATGTTGAAAAACTTAATATTTCCATATATACTAAATGAGGCATGATGGCCGAGTGCCTAATGCTCTGGCTATCAATACCACAGGTTTCAGGCTTGAGTGCTGGCTGTGCTATGCATGTTTGTAGTGGTTCGAAATCCATCAAAAACCGTAGTCTAAATATTTTATCTTTAACCCGGTCTAATATGACTGTAGAGTGTTGGACGTAGGGCTGATAATCCTAGCCGATATAAAGAAAACATCTCCTGTCTCGAAATCTACCAATAGGCATTGCTCTACCATGGGTCTGTCGCGCCATTGAAGAAGAAGCAATTTTCTCTAATAATCTTCATTATTATAAAATAGTTAAGAGAGCTTATTTTTTTCTTCATATTTACAAATTAAAATGAAAAAGCAAAATCTCCATTGATAAACGCAAAGTAAATGACAGTTGGTGCATTAAAGATGAATACGAAGAGCAAGAACACACCACTGAAATGTTCATCAAAACATTAAAATATCGTAATAATTAATTACATTTGAAATTATCTTACAGAGCAAAGAATTACGAGAAAACTGAAGCACTTGGATAAATCTATCCTAGCTTTTATTCACAAATTGATTAGCTGGAATTTAATTATTTAAAAGCTTTGTAGAATATCTCCCAATAATAATAAAACTTATAATTTTAACTAAAAAAAAAGAACTAAATGGTTAAGAAAATAAATTAGATGTATAATTTTTTTTTTTGTCTTGCATCTTTATATTACCGTATTTCTCTTGCACTGTGTACTAAATGGATTAGAAGGATTACAAATTTTCGTGTATGTAATTAAATAAAAAAATTTTAAGACAACTTAAAAAAATCAATTGGTTCAGACATATCGACTGAAAATGATAAACGTTATTAAAGAACGTTTTCTCTGACTAGAAACAAAATATAAATTTGGAACCTATTAAAACAATTCCAAATGATTAGCAAAGAAGAAATATTTTTATGCAAAACATTTGATAAAATAATCCTTTAATTTATATGTTTCTGTCAGTTAAAAATATTTTTAATTTAGAACAAACGATTGTATTACACACTTTTTTATCTTTAAGATTATGTTGTTTCATATCCCACTGGGTCGACTTCAACATCCAGACCAAATCCAAGAACCCACGTGGTCTCATCAGGTCTGGCGGTGAAGAAGGAGGGCGGATCAGGAGATTCCCCGCATTTACGTTCGAATCCTGGCTGGCTGCGACCTATTCGCATTGAGCCTTTGTTTTACTCAACAATTAAATTATTGTAAGAACCAGTAGCTTTGTATGACATTTAAAACTAATTTCGGTTCAATGAAACTAGTGAAAATTATAACCGTTGATATCGAGCACCTCAATAAGGAACTGCAGAGCACGTGACCTTTTAGAACAGTGACATTCTACGGATCATTTTCTTGTCAATAATTTTATTTTACTTATGTTAACAATTATTTTTTAATTTTTTGTTTGATTCACTCCCACGCTTTTAAAAGCGTGTTTTTTTTAGTTTTTTTTATGTTAACTATTTTTTAATTTATTTTTTGATTCACTCTAAAAGCGTGTTTTTAATAACTTACACTCTTGCTTGTTTTGTATTTTATGTTTTTCCTTTTTTTTATGGCTTCACTTTTTGGAGATGCCATGGACCACTAAACATGACAAAACCGTGTTCATACACGACAACAAATTATGTAGTTTACCCAAGATGTGGACAACATTGCATAAACCGCATAATTTGTTTTATTTTCATGCTTTTATTCCTGTTCTTTTCGTTAATAAATAAAAATTGTTAAGAAATATACGAATTTTAAATACTCATACTATTATTTAAAATAAATATGTGTCCTATTTTGAGGAGAAAAAAATTTCACTCTAACTGTACGAAAATAACTGTGGTCGACGGAGCAGCGTTTACGTTTTAGCAGCACCTATTGTTTTGTTGAAAGCACTTCTCCATTCACAGACAAAAAATTATGTTTTTTATGTAATACGAGGACAAATATGACGTAAACCACATAATTTGTTTTAATTTCATGTTTTAATTCTTGTCCTTTCCATCACTAAATATAAATTGTTAAGAGATATTATTTAAAAATAAATGTGTCCCTTTTTGAGGTCACGAATTGTATATTGAATCCCGAATTGTAGTTACGCACATGGTACATCTATGGTCCACGGAGCAGTGTTTACGTTTTTGTAAACCGTAAGCACTTCTCAATGTAAACACAGAATAGAAACAGCTGCTGTTCTTCGCGGCGGCAGACGCAAAGGAGAAAGAAGTTTGTTCGTCGCAGGCGAAAAAGTGTCTCGCGTTCTGTTCTGTTCTGAAAGAATGCAAGCGGAAACTCGAAGATGTTTCCGAAATGCTTGCTTATTTTTAATACTTCCAGATTGAACATGTTTCGTTTCACCAGAATTCGATTTAGTTTAGTTAGTTTAAGGTTAGTTGGTGGTAGTAGTCGGTGTGGGTCTGGAATAAATGCACAAGACATTTTGAAAATTATAAATAATGATGGCTATAAATAATGATAGTAGATTTGTACTTAAGACAAGTTATTATAGTTTAAGGAAAGAGCAGAGATATAGATGAGATAAGATAAGGTAAAGTAAAAATTTAATTTAAGGAAAACAATAAAGAAATAGTACTTTAAGAGTATAGTTCTTTGGTACTAATAATAAGAATAAATGTGAATATGAATGGGACTTCCATAATACTTTAATGTGAATGTGAATAATACTTTAATGTAATAAATAATACTTTAATGTGAATAATATAAATAATACTTTAATATGAATAGTGCTTTGGCATGTGTCTGTGGACATTTTAACAAGAAAAGTTTTTTAAATTTTTTATAATTAAAGCGTGTAGTGAGAAATTATATATTAAGATAAATATTTTGCGAATTAGTATTTCAACAGCATTTCTCAACAAAGATAAAAATCTATAACGCATACAATTATGTATTACAAAAGTTGTCCCACATGTAATATTTTCTTTAAATAAACTATGTGGTATGTGAATCCACGTTGGAAAAATATATCTTTTATTGCAAAAAAAAAAAGGTTATTATAAAAGTATGAAGATGCATGTAGGTGAAGAAGACAAGAGAGATGTGTCTATGCTACACTCATGTCCATAAATTAAGGATAATGAAGTTCAGGCAAAGAAAGAGACAGAAGCAAAACAAATTTGACTTATTTGTAAAGTCTATTTATTAAACAAAAGGTAAAGCGCAAAAAAGATGCTATATGTTTGACATAATTAATAAAAATTGTGATTTTTTACTCCCTGGAGCAAATTTCAAAAAAAAAGAACCTATTTACAAAAAAAAAGTATAACATGGTTAGTATGATGGTTAATATGGATGCATAAGCCTATTTTAACCTATGATTATTAAAATTACACACACACACACACATATATATATATGTATTAGTACTGACAGCGCGGGATGGATACTCCACGAATAATGGATGGAGAAAAAGAGGACAACTTATGTTGTTGATGGACCAACGGAAGTCTGACTTGCCTCTGTACGATGAAGAAGGAGGACAGTGTCTTCCGAGAGGATTTTAGGAGGAAACTACCCCGCATATGAGAACATGGTTTGGGAAAACATCCGAAAAAACCACCAGGTAGTCCGACTCACGAAGCAAGATGCTGAACACCCCGAACGCCGTCAGGTCTCCTCGTTTTTGAAACAATGTCTGCACTAATGCCACCAGCGAAACGGAACCTCAGCTTTAATGCTCACCAGCAGAGCGCGTTGCCAATGAGCCACGACACTTTCATTCATATTGTACATTAAAGTTCTACTGTCCCAAATGTGGAATTTTGTTGGTAAATTTTGTTTTTAATTATTTGTGGCTCGATAGTTTTCTGCCAATATAAAATTAACATGAAAACAAGCAAAAAAAAAAATGTTTCTTTTAATTTAAAATTTTCCTTTACTTTAAAAGTAGATTTATAAATTATTTAAAATAAAAAATATAAATTTTTAAATAAAAAAACGTTGACAATAATGATGAAATGTATATAACTTCACAATATTTCAAATGCCCTCTACACTTATTAAACACTTTGTAATACAAAATAGATGGCTCAATTTTGTTTCCCAGGCATGTGAGGCAGGAAAATGATTTCCTTTTCACCGTTGCTTGATTTAATCGCCATTTTCAAAGCAGTATTATAACCGTCAAATATCATATCAATACAGTATTCAACTTCTAGCTAGTTCACACAGTCACTGATATACGATTGGGATTCATCAATGAATAGTTAAGAGAATGTCAAAGAACAACAAAAAATTCTAATTTGAGTTAAGAATAAATAAGAAGAAAAAAGAACAACATTCTTAAAAAAAATAATAATTTTTTATTTTAAATAAACAGAAATATTTTTTTTTTTTTAGAAAAATAATTTGTACTTTGATATGGCTTAACACACATTTAAAAAAAAATATAATACTTAATTAGGATATAAACCGATATTAAAAACTCTTAAATATAAATTTTTTAATTAACAAAAGTTATTACTTGTTTTTTAATGAATGAGATTAACATGAAATAAAGCATAAAAATATTTCCTGCACTTTAAAATCTGCTATTTTTCTTCACTTTATATATTATTTTGAATAAAAAGTATCAACTTTATAAAAAAAACAAATATACGTTTACAAGAATGATGAAATCTACACATCTTTACTAAAGTTCATATGATCTCTAAGCTTGTTTAACACTTTGTATGACAAACGTAGATGGCTCAATTTTGTTTTTAAGCACGTGAGGCAGGAAAATGATTTCATTTCACCATTTCTTGGTTAAATCGCCCTTTTTCCAAGGAATAATATTGTCAAATATCCTACCACCGTCACATTCGATCTCTTACAGAATAATGTAGCACTTTTCAACGGGAAGAGATAGCATTTCTGTCCCCAGGAGAAAGGAGTGTATATTCTTTAACAAGTGTAAAATAACAACCTATCACACAAATCTGATAGCAAATAAGAGGTATCATGAATATTTATATTACATGCAATTAGTGTTTTGTACTCATGAGAACAACCTGACACTCAAATCTGACAGTAATTATTCCATGTATATAAAACTAACGAATGTCTGTGCGACCTCTACAGGTTGAAACAATTACAGATGGGTACATGGACTACGCCATGAGTTGTTCCATTGTGATTGGTAATAAATAATGGACAAGAATATGTCTACTCAATGAAAAGTGAGGGAAGCTGAACGCCCCCCTTCTTGACGGATTTTCTTAAAAAAGGTTTTTGGAGAAGGTTAAGGAGTGTTCTGCGACGAGACGATTAGAAATGTTTTTTTCTCTATTTCTGAACATGATTGAACAGGTCGGAGACTCCATCTGTTTATGAAGTGAGTCTCTTGTGGTTTCGTGTGTCACACCGTGTGCTAATTAAAGTCTGCCGCAGAACAGACCCTTAGATTTGATGTAGACACGACAACTCGAAAATTTCAGTCCTTGGAGTGAACTGCACTTGTAAATCAAATTTACATGCTTAATTTTCATTTCTTTGTAAATAGAGTTCTGTATATGTATATAATGCTTGTAAATAGTAATTAAAGCATTTCCATGAACCTGAAAGTGGCCCTCTTCTTGAAGCGTTATAGTTTTAATATAGACCGAGATGTGACAATAGCTAGTACACATGCAGTCCCTGGTATACAATTGGGATCAATTAATGAATAGAATGCAAAAGAACAGAAATATTCTAATTTGAGTTAATAAATAGTGAGAAAAAAAAAGAGAATATACTTTAAAGGGAATAACATTTTTTTTTTTTTTTTTTTTTGAGAAAAATAATATATAATTTGAAATTGCTTAACACATATGCTAAAAAATATAATACTTAATTAGGATATAAACTGATATTAAAAACTCTTAAATATAAGTTTTTTAATTAACAATAGTTATCACTCGTTTTTTAATGAATGAGGTCATTATTCAAAACTTCTGGCGTATTCTCTGATTTGCTATTCTTAAGTCATACATTTGCAAAAGAATTTTTTTTTTTTTTACATTTTCAATGAGAAATATTTAGACAGTAGGATTACATTTCCATTGTTGGCATTTGAATATCTTAATTATATGAAGAATTTCTTTTGTAGAAATATTTCTTAGTTTGAAGATCTTTTCCTTGAGGGAATAGGACTTCTTTTCAAACCAACTTGATTTGTTTACAACAATACAATTTTAGTGTTATGAATTTTAATAAATATTCACTAATTTTTGTGATCTGAATTTTTATTTAAAAATATATTTATTTATTCATTCAATGTGCCAGTTTAATTAGAATAGAAATTATAAAAAATAAACATGTTTAATTGTCAAAATTAAATCTTCTGTATAATTTATGAATTATAGTTTTGAATAAATTTACAAATAAAGACTTTCACAGCTAACTGCTTTAGACCTCTTGTATTTAATTATTTTATTGCACAATTTTAATTTAGATATTTTGATGTTGGTACTGGTTTCGAGCCATTTTTTGCTTGAATATATTTCACTTTTACTAGTTGTAAAATGGAATTAAATGGAAAATATGACTAACTGAATTTGAGAAGGAATAAAAATGAATTAAAGGAATATTTGTAGATCTCAGTTGAGAATGCATGTGAATTTATTGAATGCATTAAATAATTAACTTATTCGAAAATAGAAAAAAAGTTATGTAAAAGAACAATAAGCTTTTTAAGAGTTTTTCTTCCTTAATTTAATTAACTCATTGAACATTGATCAAAGTAATTTTTGAATATGTTGAATTATGTTGTAATATGTAATTCTCAGTGTCCTGCAGTGAGGGATGGTCATCCCATGAGTACTCTATTCATGGATGGAGGGAAATAGGCAGCTTCTGTTGTGATGGAGCACCCGTAGGTAGAAGTCTGACTTGGCTCCGTGTGACTGAGGAAAGAGCTGAGTGCCTTCTGAAAGGGAAAGTTAGAGAGAACTACCCCCTACTAGTATGGGAGAAAATCCGGAAAACTCCCACCAGGTAGTCCGACTCACGAGGCAAGATGCAGACCATCCCAAACGCCATCGAATCTCCTGGTTTTTTAACAGTGTCTACAGAGGATTGAACCCCTCAGCCTTAATGCTCACTAGCAGAGAACGCTGCCATTGAGTCACGAGTCGGGCAATTTTTGAATATATACACTGAAGTGACAAAAGTCATGGGATAGCAATATGCAAATTTTCAGATGGCAGTAGCATCGCATAGAACAGGTCTAAATGCGCAGTGCTTTCGCAGAGCTTTCATTTCTGTTCAAGTTATTCATGTGAAGAGGTTTTGACGTGATGATGACCGCACGACGGGAATTAACAGACTTTGAACGCGGAATGTTAGTTGGAGCTAGACGCATGGGTCATGCCATTTCGGAAATCGTTAGGGAATTCAAATTCCCAGATCCACTGTGTCAAGAGTGTGCCGAGAGTATGAAATTTCAGGCATAACATCCCACCATGGACAGCGCAGTGGTCGACCGCCTGCACTTAACGGACGAGACCGGCGACGTCTGCAAAGAGTCGTAAATTCTAACAGACAAACAACACTGCGTCAAATAACCGCAGAAATCAATGTGGGACGTACAAGGGAATGTCTGTTAGAAAATTTGGCTTTCTTGGGCTATTCCAGCAGAAGACCGACTCGAGTGCCTTTTACTGACAGAACGACATCGCTTGCAGTGACTCTCGTGGGCACGTGAGCATATCGGTTATCCTAGATGAATGGAAAACCGTGGCCTCGTCCGCTGAGTCACGATTTCAGTTGGTAAGAGCTGATGGTAGGGTTCGAGTGTGGCGCAGACCCCACGAAGCCATGGACCCAAACTGTCAGCAAGGCACTGTTCAAGCTGGTGGTGGCTCCGTAATGTTGTGGGCTGTTTTTTCATGGCATGGACTTGGTTCTCTGGTGCGACTGGACCGAACATTGACTGGAAATGCTTATGTTCAGCTACTTGGAGATCACTTGCAGCCATTCATGGACTTCATGTACCCAAACAACGATGGGATTTTTATGGATGACAATGCGCCATGTCACCGGGCCACAACTGTTCGCGATTGGTTTGAAGAACATTCTGGACAATTCCAACGAATGATCTGGCCGCCTAGATCGCCCGACATTAATCCCATCCAGCATTTATGGGACATCATCGAGAGGTCTGTTCGTGCCCAAAATCCTGCACCATCAACGCTTTCACAATTATGGACGTCTATCGAGACAGCATGGCTCAATATTCCTGCAGAAGACTTCCAACGACTTGTTGAGTCCATGCCACGTCGAGTTGCTGCACTTCGCCGGGCGAAAGGAGGGCCGACACGATATTAAGAGGTATCCCATGACTTTTGTCACTTCAGTGTATTAACATATAAAACTACACCGAAATCAACTGACGTCTTAGTAATGGTTCAGTGGACTAGTTTAATTAACGTTTAAATTTTAATAGGTTAAATTTCGCTCATGGCGTATGGGATATTTAGTCAGATTGCATAGTATGTTTGATTTAATTTGATTTGGCTTGTCGCTCTACTGCCACTTTTTCTAGACTTCGGGGTAATTAGACCGGGACCTGCAGTTTAAAGTGGATTCCGAACCCCTCGCAAACATCCATTCCACCGCTAATATTCGAACCTGAAGCCTGTGGTACCAAGAGCCAGAGCGCTAGCCAACTGGACATCCGGCCACGATTGCGTAGTGGGAAATTTTCTCCAATTCTTCACCAAATGCAGTAACGTTACAACTGAAAGTCTTTTGAAAATTTAACACAGCTCTGCTAACATTGACATACAAGCGTGGTGCCCAATATCATAAACTAGCCATAGCAAAATTAGTTATATTCTCCTTTTAAGGTTATTTAGTAAAATTGATGTTAGTCTTTTCCGACTTTCATCATCATCAGTGGCTCAACAGCCCCATGGTGGACCAAGGCCGCCTTCCTGATGTCAGATTTCTAGACTGGAGATGTTTCTTTTTTTTTTTTACAGGGTAAGGTTGTCCCCTATGCCCAATACTCTACAGCAGCCATATTAGACTGGAACCCACGGTTCCGAAGTGGATTCGAACCACTACAAACATCCATGGCACCGCCGGGTTCGAACCCGAAATCTGTGGCACCGAGAACCAGAGCGCTAGTCATTCGGTCATCAGGCTCCTTTGCCAGCTTTTAGGCTTGTAAAATATATTAATACCTAACTATTAGATAACATAACATAACTATCAGAATTGAATATTACTTAAAAATAGTTTTTGAGATTATTACAGGGGATATATATAAAATGCAGCAATATATTATCATATATTTGTCACATTTTGATAAATGGAGATATTATGGTCAACCTCAAGTTCAGGCCAACTATCAATTAATTATATCATTAATTTATATCGATTAATTACTTACATTTTTTTTTGATAGAGAATAACAATTTGATAATTATTTTTAAATGACAAGAATTAGTTAAATATTAATCCTCACAAACACATTCATTCAAATATTAAATAAAATTGATTTGTTTCGTTAGGATTTCAAGAATTCTTATAAATTAGTTACAAGCAATCTATAGCTTCTTAACTTTCAGGTTCTTCATTCAAACTAAGCGATTAAAATTGGACTGCGAAATTAGTTTGTTACTGAAAATGTTTTCTGGCTGAACTAAGTTAGCAATAAAGTCATCTTCCCTTTTCCAGCTTTAAGCTTATAAAATGTATTCTTGCCTTTGTCTATAGCACAACTACCAGAAATTAAAAATATTATTTTAAAACAATTTATGAAATTATTACAGCGATGTACATCAAATATATTATCATGCATTAGCCGCATTTTGATAAATGACGCTATTATATTCAACTTCTACAATTTCAGTTCAACTACTTTCATATCAATTAATTGTTTTACATTTTGCTTTGATAATAACAATTTTGATAATTAATTTTTAAATTACCAGAATTAATTAAATGTTAATCCTCACAAACACACTCGTTAAACTATTAAATAAAATTGATTTGTTTCGGTTAAATTTCAAGAATTCTTATAAATAAGTAACAAATAATCAATAGTTTCTTAACTTTCCAGGTTCTTTATTCAAATGAGGTAATTAAAGTTTATTCAAAATTAGATTGGAGTATTACTTTGTTACTGAAAATGTCTCTCTCAATGAACTAATTAGCAATAAAGTCTTAAAAAACCATTGTGATAATCTTTCTTAAAACATTGAAATTAACATCAAAGGAGTAAAAAAAATATTCATCGAATTGTAACTCCTTTAATTAGTTTTATTTGTAACTTAAAGATTAATTATTGAAAGTTCTTAATTGGTTTTCTTTACAATAACATTTAGAAATGAAAATAATTGTTTGCTTTTTTGGTTAATTAAATGACATATCAATATAAAGACACAAATAAAGTCGAGAATAATAATTAAATGGATCAATTTGAGACACTGTTTAAAAAAAACGAGGGAACTCCATGACTTTTGTGATATTCACCATCTTACTTCGTTAGTTGGTCTACCTGGTGGGAATTTTCCGGATTTTCTTCCATACGATACGCAACTGCGGGGTAGTTCCCCGCCCTAAAAGTCCTCCGTTAAGGCACTTCCGTCCTTCTTCGGCGACACGGAGCGAAGCCAGAATTCTATCTAGGAGTGCTCCATCACAAAAGAAGCTGCCCCCTTTCAATCCTTCCATAAAAACATATGGGTACTGGGACCCAAGTTGGGTTAGAAAAATATTTTGCCATAATTTTACTAAATGAAAAACGTATTACAATACACTATATATTTATCATGTTTTGTTTTCAAGTAAAAGTGTGCATTTCTTCAAAAAATATTTATAGTATTTATATTTATACATATAAAAATATATATAATATTTATAATTTTTTTTAAATTTAAGACACACGATTTTCAAGAAACTATAAAAAGCTATATGATTTTCTTTAGATTGTTTACATTTTTACAAATGAAATATACATTAGTTGTCTGTTTTAAACATAAAAAAAGTATAAAAAACCACCCAAATTTTTATTCAAAAGTACCTGATTGTATTAAATTGTAAACAGAAAGATGCACCACTAAGATCATGATCTGATTATGTCACTATGCATTTTTGTGAAAAATTAAAAAAAAAAAGGTACAAAAGAAGTCTTCGCATTTGCCTAAAAAGAACCGAAAACAATTTTTCTTTCACGAACCCTTTCTTTCCTTTTTAAAAAAACTAGATGTCATTCTGTGGTATAATAAAAGAGCACCCATTCCCTTTCTCTGTAGAAGTAAATGCGAACATCTTTTTTAATGCATTCTCAAAGTGAAAAAAAAAGTAAGCAACTTACATTTCTCGAACAACAAAGCTTTTTGCACACTCCATCTCTTTTCGCAACAAAACCAAAGTTCTTCATTTCGATCAACACGTTGGCTCGGGCCCAATTCCATTTGAATATTTTTTACGAATAGTTTATTTCCCACAGTGGAAAAACAGTTATTTTTAGTGAAATCACACCAGTTTCAGAAACGATAAAACTACCATCATAAACACTGAGAACCATCATGTGTGTGTGTTGTGTTGTAACTAATCATAAGTGTTCTGCAGTAGGGGAAAAACGTCCCATGAATAATCTACTCACGAGAAGTGGATCATGAATAATCTACTCATGAGAAGTGGATCATGAATAATCTACTCATCTACTCATAGATGGAGGTAAACGGGACAGCTTCTGTTTTGATGGTTTGTTTTGTTTTGCTTTCTTTATCGCTCTACAGTCATTTTGTGCACACGATTCTGAAGTACCAAAGGTCAGAGCTCTAGCTATCAGGCCGCTCTGTTATGATGGAGCACCCATACGTAGAAGTCTGACTTGGCTCCGTCACACAACCTGCAGTCATATGAGAGACCGGGACTTACGGCTTAAAGTGCATTCCTAACCACTACAAACATTCATAGCACTGCCGGGACTAAAACCCGAAGCCATCATCATCCTCATCATGTACTCAACAGCCCCATGGTGGGCTGGGGTCATCTGTCAACTGACAGATTTCGAGACAAGAGGTGTTTTTCTTTTTTACGCGATAGGGTTGTCAGCCCTACGTCCAAACAGTTGTATTAGACCGGGACGTACATTTTAAATTGAATTCCGAATCAATTCAAAGATTCATGGCACCGCCGGGGTAGGCCAGAAACCTGTGGCAACGAGCGACAGTCACTCAGACATCATGACCCAAACACAGAGAAAAGTGAGCAGAAATAACTAAATAAATATTTCCGAATCTCGTTTTATGTTTTTATATCGCAAAGAAGGAATATGCCATATGGAAAGTTAAAAGTCACGTTTTCCTTAAGAAAAAAACCGGTTTAAGTAATTTCCAAACAGCATGGATTTGTCGAAAATCGTATCAAAATTATTTTTTATTGTTATTTATTGGCATAACAGCCCCATTTTATTGGTGGGCCAAGACCGTCTACCTGCTGGAAAATTTCATGAGATAAGAGATGTTTTTCTTTTTACAGAGGCTGTCAGCCCTTTTTACAGGGTCATGGCTGTTCCGAACCACTTCAATCATCCATGGCCCTTGAACGAAACCTATGGCACTCGACGGTCCTTATATCTGGTTAGATAAAAAAATTGACTACTTTTAATTAAATTAAAACAAGTAAATAAATCATCTTCAGTTTTGAAAAGATAGAACTAAATGCTTTATAAAATTTTAGCTTTCTTAAACACCATCATCATCATCATCAGTGATGCAATTAATGGGTCAAGGCCGACTTTCATGAACCCCCCACATACCTCTATGGCATCCACAGTCATGCTAGACCGGGACTCAATGGATTTCGGCTATCAGGCCCACTCCTTTTATTTTTACTAGGAATAGCAAAATCAATAGATATGGAATATTAGGGAATGTTGAATCAGTTGACAAAAATAGAAAATGAGTTCGAAATTAGTAAACATACTCGTTCAAAAAAAAGAAATTAAGAATTCTCTCAAAAATGAAGACGCAAGCAAATGCTTTCATAGATCCCACATACTAGTTACGAAAGGTGGGAATGTTAGATACTGATATTGTGTGCTTCGACAAAGTTTACACTACATCAAAAGCTTACCGGGTTAACTTAGAAGGCTTTTTTTCAATAATATATATATATATATACGAATTATAGTAAATGTATCCTAAGGGCCAAGACCTGGCTTATCATGCCAGCATACACTAGTTCAGAATACAGCATATCATGCAATCATACAGGATAAAGCTTACATCCGAGCAGTAAAAGAAATTTTCTTGAATGAAAAATATTTAATTAAAAACTTCAATGGCATTATCCTTTTGATGTTTTTATTATGAATAAATATATTGCTTGTTTTGTTTGTCTGTTTAAAACTTGCTTTACTTGTAAAAAGCAAACGTTTTGAAATGATACCAATGATACATTTCCTTCATATAGAAATAGTTTATAATATTTAATATATCATTTCCGTTATTTAGAAATCATATGTGCACGTGATATAGTCCTTTTTTTTCACATGCATCGTGTCAACGGAATGGAGATATTTAAGTTTGCTTTCACCGGATCCGACTCATTCAATAAAAGTATTATTATTCTCAAACTCGTGAACAACACATAATCTTGACGAACGAATTTTAATTCTTGCCAAACGATTAGAAAATAACTAACTTTAAAAAAAAAAAAAAAATGTTTTAAAAAAATTGTCTGCAAACGAATTACAATTTTTAATTTTATTTTTATTTATCAATCGTTTGATTAATATTTCCGAAAGAATAATATTAATATTTAATTAATATATATTTAATATTAATATATATTAAATATATATTAATTTAATATTTAAATATTAATTTAATTAATGTTAATATTTCCGATTCCATCGCATGGCAACGTATGGATTAATTGTATTCTAAAGATTTATTTTGTAAATGAATGGTTTATTTTTTAAATATTTCAATGGATAGAATGCATTTTAATTTAAATATTTTTTATCGTTCGTTTAAAAATGTCATTTTTATTTGTTTCGGAAATAATATTTCGCTTTCTATTTTTAATAGATGATAAAATAGTACAACAGAAATTTATTTTGACTTTAGAATCTCGATAAAAATTTTAAAAATGTATACAGTTTCTGCTAAGTTTTTAAAGCAAATTCTTATCATCTGAAAGAAACAAATGCGAACAAAATCATAGAACCTCGAATATAATGAAGGTATGATTTTTCTTGATGATTTTATGTAAGATACTAAAAAAAAAACCAAAAGCTATTGAAATTAAAATGGTTAATTTGATAAAAAATTTGTGTATATATTATTTTAGTTATACTAGTTGATAATTATTGTACAATTGCAATGTTTTTAAATCATTATAATTTAGAATGAAATTAATATTTAGCAGTACATATAATAAATACTTTTGAAAAACGTCAAGTAAATGCCTATTTGTTGCGTAATGATATAATAAATTATGTTTTTTTAGTTTCTTGTATAGGAAGTATTATTGCAGGGACTGTTTAGATTGTTTAGAAAAAAATTGATGAAATAATCATTCATATATGTACGTTATGGCTTATTTTATAAAATCGATCAAACACTGTGGGACAAATCTTTTTTACGTATAAACTCTAAAAAGCAAGTAATGATAAATATTGTTAAATTCCAAAAGAGCAGATAATTTTTTTTTAAACTGCTGATTCGTTATTTCGAAGGAACAGTTGACTTGATAAGTACTATAACGAGACGATTTTTTTTTGTTAAAAGGATTTAATTTGAAAAAAAAAGAAAATGCTATTTATAGTGTCACATTTTGCAAATATATTTAGCAATCGTATCCTCTAATTGCATCTAAACTAGAACTATTAGTAATTGGTAATTATGATGCGAAACGCCTATTATAACTTTGACTTTATACGACTTTTTTGTATTTAGAACATGCTATTTTAGAGGCATCAGATATGAAGACTTCATGAAAGATATCTTGATGCAAAAACAATATCGGACAATGGGGTGAAAAAAAGTAAAATTTAGATTTTTTAAAATAATCTTCTAAAACGAAGGAATATTTTGTAATTAATGCAAAAAAAAAATTAAGTTAAAATTTTACACATTTTGATTGACATAAAATGTAATATGAAATAATCCAGGGTTGTAATTGAAATAAATAGAAAAATATTTGGACACAGTTTTTGGTATAATTGTTGATATAATTTTATTGTAAATTTTGTTGACAAAGTTATCGATAAAATGAATGATTACAAATGAGATTTTTCTAGTACAACTGTAGGCATTTATTCTCGAATTTGATGAAAAATCTTTGCTAATTATTCAAAGATAATCCACTATAGATTTAATTGTTTTGAATTTTTACCCTTTTTTACAAGTCTGCCTCTTTTTTAAGTGTCTTACAACAATTATAAAATTTGTTTTTCACTGATTTGTTGAAATTTATTTTCTCGAATAAGAAATCATTCTTAAATACACTTTTAATAGACGTTGAGTTCAACTTATTGCTTTATTATTCATTCATATCAAAATAAAAACGAATTCTTCAAAATCATAAAGTTTGTTTTATTTATTTATTTATTATTTTTTTTTTTAGGTAAAAGAATTTAGAGATAAAGTATTTTTCGGCAATTTGAGCACATTTTCTCAAAACTAAATTTGCTCTTGAGGAATTGTATTTCTCTAAAAAAAAAAGTGGAACTCAAAAAAAGGAACTCGTGATAAATAGTGTTACAAATTGAAAAACAACAGACAAACCACATGTTTTAAAAAACATATAAATAATTACATTGCTCACTGAATTTTAATGAAGGTAAGATTATTATTGAAGTTTACTTTAAGTAAGATGCGGAAAAAAATTTTCAATTATTGAAATTAGAATGTTTAATTTAATGAGTAATATTTTCCTTATTTTATACAATTTTGATTATAGTAATAAATAGTACATTCAAAATTAATTTTGATTATATTGTTGCTTGCATGCTCATTTCATGTGATCCATCAGATGCAATGCATCAAATCAATGATCCATCAGATCAATGCTCATGGTAAAGAAGAACAGTTTGCAGATTGACTTTTTTTAAGCATCAGCATAAAAGCTCAATTCAATAATGAGACATCCTCTTGTAAAAATTAGTAGTTGCGGTTTTTTGAAGGTTGAAAATCGTATTTTATTTTTTAAAAAAAGAATGTCTATTTAATGTCACATTTTATATAAATTAACGCCTCTTATTTTTATAAATAAACAAAAGCCAGTGTTAAGTGCTGATTAGGAAACTTAACATTTGCCGTAAATAATTTTTCCTTATGATATTTTCATCAAAAATAAGTTGGTGTTAAAACTACGTAGCATAATGTGCGTAAAGAAACTTTTTTACTTTCCTGTAAATATTTCTAAAGTAACAGATTGTTATGTCAATCTCGAAAAAAAGTATTAAAATTAAAATTTTGCTTACATGTTTACAAGGAGCATCGGAAAAAATGCAATTACATAAAAAAGAAGTACGACTTGATTCAAGTTATTAACAAAAATATCCAGAAAAATGCTCGGAAGCGATTTGTGAAAGATAGTTGGCATTTTTTTAGTTTTACAGATCGCATCTGTTTTTCAGTTTGAAATCAAGAAAAACTCATTCTAGATTAATTTTATAAATATTTGTGCGTGTAAGAAAATTCCACTTTGCAATCCTCAACTTTAAATATTTAAATTACTAAGTAGAAATATGAGAAAAATTTTTCTCATTCTAATTTAAAATTCACCAAAAGAACTGAATGTCAATTTTTATAACTTGATTCGGTTCAATATTAATTTGTTTCTTTATTTTCTGCAAATTTGGTCGAGTGTTAATTTTTTTTTTTTCCAATGCAGCTGGCAAACTCAGACAGCTTGGTCTTGGATGCCTTAAGGCAAGCACTGCACAGAGGTACGGGGACGAGTGTAACTTGATGGTAAGCCACGGACGCGGAGTAACAATGCCCCCGCAACGCTCTACGATCCTTTTAGGACCGGGACCTACGGTTTAAAGTGGATTCCGAACCACTACAAACATCCATGGCACCGCCGGGACTCGAAGCCAAAACCTGCAGTATCGAGCGCCAGAGCGCTAGCCACTCGGCCATTCAGTCCCTGAGTTTTAATTATTAAAGATTTAAAAAACAATTTAATTGCTATTAATTTAAGGAAGTTATTCTTTCGTATTAAATCATTTTTTTGATATATTTGCTGGGAATATTTATTAGCGCTTAAGTTAAAAATAGAAAATAAAAATCTTTAATATCCTATTTTTTCTTTTTTAGGTTAATTTAATGTAATAAAAGAGTCAACAAGTATAGAATGGGGAGTTCGTGTTGGAAAGGAAAAAGACATCACTCGGATATTTCATATGCATCTGGCGAAGTTGTGTAATTAGAAGAATACATCTATGATTTCACGCAACTAGATGAAGTAATATCCTTCAAGACGCCATTGGAAGCAATCACATCCCGCCAAATTTTTTAAAAACCGACCCCACAAGTTTCAGGTATTATTTTCTATAGAATATGTGGTTTGATTTATAGTCTGAATGTATAAGTTATTCCGAAAGTGCAATCTCATCAGCAACAACAGCAGCAATAAATACAGTACCAAATTTTCGATTCTGATTGCTCTTTATTTTAAAAATTTATATATTTTTTTATTATATTTTTTTCGGATATCTAACAATATCCGAAATGCATAAGAAATTGCAAATTATATTAACAGAGTATAATCAATATAAAAGAAAGCTAGGATCCAAGTAGAAATAATTGGCACTTAATTTTATTAAAATTCTATCCTTAAAATTTTAATTATGAGTGTTTTATAATTCACTCATAGTATTTTATAACTCATGGAAAATATCTCGCACTAAATCTGCATTCAGGGCCTGAACAGCCGAGTAACTAGCGCTCTGGCGCTAGGTGTCACAGGTTTCGGGTTCGAGTCAGGGCGGTGCCATGGATGTTTGTAGTGGTTCGAATCCACTTTAAACCGTAGGTCCCGGTCTAATATGGCTGTAGAGCGTTGGACGTAGAGAACCCTATCGCATAAAAATAGAAACATCTCCTGTCTAGAAATCTGCCAGCAGGCAGACGGTCTTGGCCTACCAACGAGCTGTTGCACCACTGATGATGAAATGTGCATTCAAAATTCGTACCAGACACTTCATCCTTGGTGATTTCTGTTTTTTTTACTCTATTTTTCTAAAAGGGAGAAATTAAAAATTCATGGCTATTTCTGTTTCATATATATATATACTAATCGTTCCTTTGTAGGCATGTATAGAGCCAAGAAAAAAGCAGTATTCTACTTCCAAGAGCAGCATTCAACTCTTGAGAAGAGCAATTTTGGCTCTTGAGATTCTCTTTTACCCCGGAAGACTTGAGCGTTGAGCGTTCAAAATTGTACCAGAAAGAAAATAGAGTCAATAGAATGCTAAAAATGAAACCATTTTACATAAATTAAAGTTATGGCTGTCTATTTCTCTTTGTATAGATCATAACTTTGTACACGAGGTATATAGCCAAGAAGCTGCAGTTGTTAGTAATTTTTGTCGTCAAAAACCGAAACAATCAAGCCCATTCAACACTGCAGTTGGTTTATTGTGCAACTCATACCAAATACGTTGCAATTTCGATTCAAATATCACTGGCGGCCGAATTCATTTACTGTAATGCCCTCTATCAATACACTTTGGAAACTTCTTTTTGATGCCGTACCGTTTCCCTTCTTCAAGTATCTTCAGTTGAAATGTGGACTCATTGTGACGAATGGTTCCTTTTTTTTTACAGAATTTTGAAAGTGGGACTTTAATTATAATCATCCTAGATATATCATAACTTCGTATACGAGGTATAGAGAAAAAAAAAGCAGTACTGTACTCTTAACAGCAGCGATTTTAGCTCTCATGTCTCTTTACATAAATTTCTTATTTCTTTGTTGAAATTCCACTGAGAAGTAAAAGGAATTCATAAAATATACTTAATAAATGAGTGTTGAAAAGACGATTTTGTATGAAAGATTTACATTTTGATGCATTTATGCTTTGAAAAAGATTATGCTTAGATTATGCTGCATTTGTTAAGAAATATAACTTCAATTTTTAAAGTATGACTGCATTACTCTTTACATAAAAATCCCAGGATCTGATCGCTATTGAGTGGAGATGTATGCATTTTTTTTTTTTTTCATATTTACTTTTTCTTTTCGTTTCCAAAAGAAGTGGAGACTTGGATTAGACATATGGGATTAAATTCTAGGCCAAATCATTTAACTTTAACTTGTCTGACTCGAGGATTAAGGAGTATGTATTTGTATAGATCTTTTTTCTGTCTGGATTTTTTTTTTTTTTATCTTTGCTCTTCCTTCTACTCTATTTGTTTGGTAGTATTTTAAACTATATTTTGGAGTATTCCTCTCACTGAGTCATAGAAAAATGTATATAATTGTCTATTTGTCGCATATGCATACATTTCAGGAGGAAAACGATATTAAAACTATACCTTACTTTTATTTCTGGTTCATTTTTTTAATTACGAGGATTTTTTAGATTTTACTTAGATTTTTCCATGAAATCTATGCAATTGTATAGCGCTATCATGGTTTATGCATGTGCTAATTCAAATGAATTGTGAAAAATCGAATGCGTTTTTAAGTAAATTCTGTAAATATTTATTATATTGTTATTATTTACTTTAAATATTATGTTTGTGTTTAAAAGATAAAATTAAAAATGCGGGGAAAAGATGCATTTGTTATTTTATAGATTACGCCAGGGATTCAATTGTTTTCTATTATTTTGGATAAAATAATCCGATTAAATAAAATCTGTCAGTAAATCTGTTGTGTTTTATCTCCACTTGGTCGACAGAAATATCTAAACCAAAGTCAAGAGCCCGTGTGGTCTCAACTTCTAATTGTGATGGAGCACCCTTAGGTATAAGTCTGACTTGTCTACGAGTCGCTAAAGCAGGAGATTGAGTCTTCTCGTTTTTGTGCCTTCTGGAGGGTGACTTTTAGACTACTACTCCGCATTTGCGTATTATATGGGAGAAAACCCAGAAAACTCCCACCATTTAGTCCGACTCACGAGACAAAATGTTGAACATTACAAGCGTCTGCGAATCCCCTTGCATTTTGAAACAGTGTCTACAGCAAAGCCACCATCGGATGAACCTGTGCCCTAACGTTACCACTGATCCACGAGTCGGGCATATATTAAAAATAAATTACGTGTGTTAATTTCTAATTTCATGGATTACAGACAAGAGCTTAGTTGATGCAGGCGAAAAGTTTCCATAAAAGGAGTATTATTTGGGTGACTATATTATACTCGCATTTACATTATTATTTACATATTATCAAGAGAGATTATTTAGATTATATTAGAGATTATTTACATATTACTTCAGTGAGAAGAAAACTGGTTTTCCCATACTAAGTTTATTATGAGCATAACCTGAGGTGAACTCGTTTGCACGAGAGAAAACGAGTGCCTTCCCGGAAGACTTTTAGGGGGAACTACCCCCTCCTTTTCGTATCATATTGAGAAAAACCGCAAAACACAACCACTAGGTAATCCGACTCACTAGGCAAGACGCTGAACATCCGAAACGCGATTGAGTCTTCTCGTTTTTGAAACAGTGTGTACAGCAAACCCGCCAGCGGATTGAACCTCTAATAATGTTCACCAGTGATGCACGTTTCCACTGAGCCACCGAGTCGGACCCATCAGAATCTGAATAGTAAATGTGAAAATACAAGAACGGATAAAATATTTCACCATCAAGGTCACCTACTTTGACTTCTATCACGATTAACTAAAAAATAGTGATTATCTGGTGTCAGAGTCCTGCCAGACAAGCGCTTGTTTCAAACTTCAATCAAAATCAATTCGAATTATAATTGCAGTCAAATGCCAAATCTCGAACAATGGAAAAGAGGGGCCTGATGGCCGAGTGGCTAGTGGGTTCGAATACGGACGGTGCCATGGATGTTTGTAGTGGTTCAGAATCCACTTTAAACCGTAGGTCCCGGTATATGACCGTAGAGCGTCATAGAGCCCAATCAGACTTCTTCTTTACCCACATCATTCCCAAATTGTAAAGAGGCATCTCAGCTCTAGGCACAGTGGTGTAGTGTAGTGTAGTAGTCCGACTGATGAGGAAAAAGGCTGAACATCCCAAACGCCATCCTCGTTTTTTGAAACAGTGTCTACAACAATGCAGCCAGCGGATTGAACCAAAGCCCTCTTGCTCACCAGCGGCGCACGTTGCCACTGAGCCACAAGTCAGGGTCTATCAGAATCTGAATAATAAACTTGAAAATACAAGAACTGCTAAACTCTCGCCGCATCAAGGTCATCGTTTAGACTTTTATTACTGGTAACTAAAAAAAAATAGCGATTTTCTGGCGTCAAAGTCCTGCCAAACAAGCATCTTGTTTCAAACTTCAATCAAATTATAATTACAGTCAAATATGTCAAATCTCGAACAACGAAAAAAAAAAAATGGCATAAGGAATTTGTAATATCACACGCAAATTTAATTAGTTTGACGGCAAGCTTAAATATGATTCTGTGATAAAAAAATATAAAGTAAGATGTTAATGTTTTATAAGAAAGGCGAAATTAAGAAGCTTTTTGCAATTATTGCCTTATAAACAATTTATATATGTGTCACTCTACTTCGGTCGATTTCGCTCTTCCATCGTTCTGTCTGTCCTGGTCTTTCTAGGACAGACAGAAAATATTCCTTATTAAATTCATAAAATATTCCTTCTATTAAAATTTCCAATGATATTTTTTACTTTATTTTCAAAAACTAAAAAAAAAATCGTCCCAGATCATTTTATTACCTACCGACCACGAAAAAAACGAAATAAAATACACGCACCGTTACACACTGATTGTATGGAAAACTGGCAAGCATCCAAGTTGGACGGATTCAAACAGAAAGGCTTAATAGGGGAGAAAGGTAATTTCGGAAGGGCTTCTAATTACATTAGAATATTTTTCATAATTAAAATTTTAAAATACACAATACCATAGAAAATCAGATTTTTCTTTCAAAAAAAATGCTTTGCGCCGCGTGTGTCACACTAACACCCCTAACATATAATTGATATTGACATATCCACACAATCGGTGGCCGTACTATAGTGAAGAACAAATTTACCATATGTATCTGCAAAAAGTTTATCAACGTCTAATCACATTTTGTAAATTATCGCCGGTTTGGCGAATTGGGGAAATTTGGTAGCCAAAACGGGATCCAACACAGGAAAATATTTATACCTAGAAATTTAAACGTGTAAATACATTTGATATTCTTTCTAGAATGTTAATATTGAATCACCAAGTAAATTGGCCCAACATACCATCACATTATATTATATATAACACATATCGATAGATAAATTATATCGCATCATTATATATTATTACATATATCACATTAAGTTACATTAAATATTTACTTGATGTAACCTAATGTGATTGGCAAACACATATAGTTAGCACATAAACATGGCACATGCTCGAGACAGTCGATTAGAGGTAGTTTTATTTTCAAATCGCGGATAAAACAGATTAATAATACTATATGATTGCTATTAACAACATTCTATGAAAGGATGAAATATAAAGCGTCTGACCTGTAGCTGGGAGGTGGATTGCCTTGGGCAACGCAAGGTAGTTCTATTGCAGAACCTTCTTCAGCGTTGACCAGGGCCTGGTGGAAGGTGACCCTGGGCAAAGTGGAGAGATGGGGATCTGGAAGAAAATAAACCAGTTAATTTAAGAACAAGAAAGAAATTAGTTAATCAGTTAATACATTTTTTTTTTTTAAGTCTGGCAATAAAATAACGCTTCTATAAAGAGACAGGAGGCAGTGCAGAACAGGAAGCAAGGTAATACCCATTTCTTCCTGGTTATCACAAAGGAGACAGAGAGGGTCAGGAGTCAGTTTAATTTCTGTGAAGATACTTGCGGAGACAAATGTGACAGCAAAAATCCGTAGCAATGCCCCGACGATAATGGGACAAAACCACCTGCGTTCCACTGCAGAACTCTAAGAAACTCACACTGAGAGACAGACTAAAGGTCGTAGTTGTAGATCATTTTCCCGTATCAGACGTTACACGGAATGCATAGATCCGAGGTATAGATCTACGTTTCACTCCCAGAGTGAGTATTATGAGGAAAAATATTGCAAAAATAAAAATCAATAAAAATCATAAGCCTCCAATATAAAAATCATATGACTGTAACTCGAATGTGAAATGTAATGCTATAGTGTGCAGCTTGGGCAGCCCGATTGTAACTGGGTGTGGTCGGGTTGAGATACTTGAGGCACATATTTGAAAACTCGCAGTTTTATTGACACACCCACACACATACATACATACATACATACATACATACAATTAGATACACACATTTAACGACAGATAATTAGATTCGTAGAAGGACTCCACTTCTAAGCCGTAAACATGAAACTCGAATATGCGCTGAGTGCGCTAAATATACTTCCTCTCTTGGTGAGTATTTATAGGCAACTTATGCACTGGGAGGCGGTAAATATATCTCTCCTCGAGATGAGACTATACACTTAACGTTTCCCAGCAGGAATGCATGTTGCGCTGTACTTCCTCTTGGGTGAGAGCCTGATTGAGCGAGGGCTGATTGACGCTTTCTCCTGAATTCCACAGGGTGCGCTTTTGTCAGTGTATAGGAAGAAGCATTGTCAGTGTTCTATAACACCTTTTTTCCATTTCTTAACTTTTTACAACCGAAAAAATATTTCCAGTTATTTGACGAGTGAAAATGAGGCATTCTTTTTTGTCTGATGAATGTAATGTCGTCTTATGTTAATCCCCAATAATTTTTTAAAAATGTTAAAAATGCATACAAGTTTAAAACTGAACACTTTTGCTGAGAGTTAAAAAAAAAAAAAAAATCTTTTAATGAGTTTCAAAAGTTCTATTATATATATGTATATGCATATATTTAACAAACTTCTTATGCGAAATTATGTTTCCATGATTGATTCGATTGAGAGGGTAAATTTCTGTTTTTCGTTCCAAATTTCTTTAAGACACATTTTCAACTTTTGTTACTGAAATAATGCCTGAATGATCGGTTATTATTATACAAGCAACTTCTGGTATTGCATTTTAAGTACATAAACACTAAACGATTATTTACACTTATCAAAAGTTATTAATTTTTGAAAACGTAACGAAATTGCAGAACACAATTTGAAAAACATTTTATCAATTCAATTTAAAATACCATGCTTGAAACTGTTTGTATAGATAGTAATTGATAATTTAAACTTAAATTTTTTATCAATTTAATAAATAAAAAAAAAATTTAAAATAAAAAAAAATTGATTTGCGAGAAAATGAACATTTTAAGGATTTTAAAGAATATTTTAACGAAATATTTAAACAAACACAAAATATGACTACCAATCAAATTAAACTTGGAAACATTTTTAAAGCAAGACATGTCAATTTAGATTAAAGAAAAATACATACTATATTAAAGAATTTAAAATAAAAATTTTATGCTATTTTCATGATTTTCATTGTATATAATTGCCTGAAATATGGTGGAGAGTGTTAACACAGTAGTAATTGAAATAATAATAATAAAAAATGAAATCCACTTACGAACGTAAGTTTTTCACAGCGTTAAAATAAATAATATAACGTGATTACATGCATTTACACCATGCCACTCCTCCACCAACTTTCAACCATCATAGTCAATCCACAAAGCAAAAATTAGTTACGATTATTACAAGAAAATCCATCAAGTTTAAAACCCTCTAGATTATTAAAAGCCGGCAACAAAAATTCTAAACTTTGATCTTCAGCTATTCACACTAGTACCCTAATTCAGTCAGCCAGAAATTTGAAATTACATCTGAAAATTGTACTTTTAGTGCGCATTTGTCACTGATGACGTCATTTCCAAGAATCTCTTTTTCAAAATAAATAAAAATGAGCTGATCAAGTTGTTCGAAAAAATTCGTGCAATTTTTCTTTCACCATTTTAGAAATTTAAAACTTTATATCCATATCCGATCTCTGTCACACATTTTACAAATCTCAATTTCATTTGACTCATAATTTTTAGCGAGATCATGGTATAAGGAAAACGTCCTGTTTACGTATAACAATAAAATATGTGGTTTATTTTGTGCTATTTAGTGACTTATGAATTTCACAACCAGATTTTACTTACTGCTCTTTTCGGTTCTATTATTTTTGTTATCACAGACTTCATATATGAGCACATTTGTAAGTCGTTTGAAACAAAACAATAAATTATTTACGAATAAAATTTACATGAATTATCTATCATCAATCCACACACCTAGTTTTCTATTTACCGAGTTTTCTATTTATCTAAAGAAAACAAAAAACATATTTATACATTCGAGTAGCATTTGGAATAAAAAAAATAGTAAGTATAAAATACATTTACTTCATTTTGTCTACAACTGTTTAGATATTGCACAGGTGGGGCATTTCTTAATATTCAGAAAGCATTTGACAGAGTTTGGATTGATGGAATACTATATAAACTTATTATTCTCAACTTTCCTCCTCACTTGACTAAACTTATTCGCTCCGGTCTTACGTATAGAACTTTTACTATTAAAGTAAACAAAATTCTCTCTTCTATTAAAAATATTATGGCTGATACTCCACAAGGTAGTAAACTTTCACCTCTTCTTTTCTCTATTTTTATTACTGATAACCCAACTAATCCTAAACTTTTTAACTGTTATCTACGCTGCTGATACTGCAATCCTTTGCAAATATAAGAACACTAAATTCTTAACTATCATCCTCTCCTTAATCACCTTAAAATTCTCAATAAATGGAAAATTTCGTTACATTTTTTAGATTTCTTCTCTATTGGTAATAAACGTAAGAACCCTGTGATTATGATCAGTAATAATATTATCCCTTGGAATAGTCAGACTAAATAGTTAGGAGTTATTTTGGATCAGCATTTAACTTGGAAAAACATTTCCTGTAAACTAAAACTAAATTTCGCATTGTCTTCAGAAAACTCTACCCACATATAAATGGAAATTCTACCATGACTAAAGATGAAAAAAATTCTTCTTTATACAGCTATGCTTCGCCCCATTCTCACGTACGCTTGCCCGGTCTGGTCCTATGCAGCTACATATAATTTAAAAACGCTTGAAACTTTAAAAAATATCACTATCCGTCAAATTACCTCCGCTAAAAGGTTCATGCGCAGTTATATCTATAAAACTATTAACATTCATTCTTTAAAAGACTTTCTTAAACACATCTCTATTAAATATTTTGACACGCTTATTAATCATGGGCCTGAATGGCCGAGTGGCTGTCGCTGTGGCGCTCGGTATCACAGGTTTAGGGTTCGAGTCCCAGCGGTGCCATGGATGTTTGTAGTGGTTCGAAATTCCCTTTAAGCCGTAGGTCCCGGTCTCATATGACTGTTGGGCGTAGAGTTGACAACCCTACCCCATAAAAAGAAAAACATCTCTACCATCTAGACGGCCTTGGCCCACACTGGGCTGTTGCGCCAATGAAGATGATGCTTATTAATCATTAAAATGCGGCAATCCAGAAGATTGACTCTTACGTTCCCAATTATGATTTAAAATGTCCGCGCAAAACTACTAATTTATTTTTTAAAATATTTTTATTTTCTTCGTTTAGAATTGTTAATTAAATTGTTAATTTCTTTGTTTATTAAGTTAATTTTATTATATATGTAAATACATTTTGGCCAATTTTCACTTTTTCAACTGTATTTACCCTGCCATATCGGAATAGTTCCAAAAGAATACGTCAACAGTCAAGACTACAGACCTTACTTAGTGCTCTTTTCGGTTCTATTATTTTTGTCATCACAGACTTCATGTAGAAGCACATTTGTATGTCGTTTGAAACCAAACCATCAATTATTTAGGATTAAAATTTACATGAATTATCTATCTTCAAACCACACACGATTTATTGCTGAGTATTCCATTTATCGAAAGAAAATTAAAAAAAAAAAAAAAAACCATATCGCTATAGATGAGTAGTATTTGGAATACAAAAAAAATATTTACATAAGCTTCGTTGACTTCACTTTGTCTACAGCTGCTTCTTTGAATGGTTTCGCATGAACAGAATCATGGGAAATTTATGCTTGGTAGAGAACACTCAGGTTTTACAACAACCATCCGCAGATTTTAGCCATAACAAGGGGAATTTTTTATTTATTTTTTGTTGTTTTTGTTGAGTAAGCTTCTTTTCAGTCAAATTTCAAACAGAATATCTCGGCGGACTCGTGATTTTTCACCTGATGCATTTATTCTTTGTATAGCAGCGAAATCTACTTTCACTGTGTGCTTTACAGATGTAAGGTTGGGAACGAATACATATTACTTTTTGTTGATAAAAGTAGGCGATGCTTTGAAAAGAAAGCATTGAAAATTCTACGAATCTGAAGAAAATTTCTTAGATTTTATTTTCTAGGAAATAGATCTAATGCTGTTATATAAGAAAATATGTTAAGATTTTTTTTTTTTTTTTTTTGAAAAATATTTTTCGTATGACACACAAATGCAGATCACAAATCAGTTACCTCTGAAGGCTCTTTCGTTCCTTTTCTATCCATCCATATAAGGACAAATATATATATAGTGAATAAATATATACATATATATATGTAATTAAAATTTGACAGTAAACATCTTTCAGTTCATTTACTTTACTTCTTTTTTATAAATATTAGTTTTTATATAAATCATGTGCCACGTTTTTAATGTTATATTCTTATTTTTTATAATCCATAAATTTCGTTTTTTAATTGCTGATTGGAAATGGTACAACATCATACAAAATGAAAAAAAAAAAAATTAATCAATGTGCAAAAATTATAATTATTTTAATAACAACATAAACATAATTTCATTTTATAAATCGCCTAGGATAAAGTAAATTCTTCAAAATGTCCTTCAAAATTTTTAAAAGACCCAGATATTATAAAATTTATTAAGATCAATAGATTAAACTGGGCTGCTCATATAGTTAAAATGAATGATTTAAATCCTATAAAAGTGCTCATTTTGGTATGCCAAAGGAACAAAGAGGAAGTGGACGACCCAGGTAGCGATGGATAGACGCAGTTGAGAAGGATTTTGCTGTACTGGCGGTTAGGAATTGGAGGACCATGGTCACCCAGAGGAATGCATGGAAATCTCTTCGAGGGAAAGCCTTGGCCCACTGTCGTGCTAGTGATGATGATGAATACTATTTACCCTGAATCTACAAATTTTTGAAGATCAAATAAAACATATACCTCCCTGTGATGGTACATAAAATGTCTAGAAATAATAAATACGTACATAATAAATAAATACCTAATGTATGTGCATTTTATGTATTTATAATAAATAATTACATAGAAATGTCTTTCTTTTTAAGCCATATTATGTTCTAATTATATCTTATATTTACTTAATTAAAAATGTAATTGAGATTATTGGTAAATAAATTTTAAGGAAATTTTTTTCTTTAAGGCAAAAGAGAATTCTGAAATTGTTGGTGAAAGTGTTAAGAAAATTGAAACTAAATTATAAAATGTAATTCCTAAGATGGATCTTCTTCATTGGTTGGCCAAGGTCGACCGCGTACTGGCAGATTTCGAGACAAGAAATGTTTTCTTTTTACTGGGTAAGGTTGCCAGCCCTACGCTCTATAGTCATATTACACCGGGATCTACGATTTAATGTGGATTCCGAACCACTACGAACATCAACGGACCGCCGGAATTCGAATACGAAACTTGGGGCACAGAGCGCTTGTCACTCGGACATCAGGCACCAAGATCGATCTATTGGGAATTAAATTTAGAAATTGTTGCATTGAATTTAAAATAATACCAACTTAGATTGCATCATTAGTGTGCTAAATATCGTAATAGAACATTTATATCATCCTCATTGGCACAACAGCTACATGGTGGGCCAAGGCCGTCTGCCTACTGGCAGATTTCCAGACAGGAGATGTTTTTCTTTTGTAGGGTAGGGTTGCCCCAGCCCTATGCCCAACACTCTACAGTCACATTAGATCGAGACCAACGGCCTAAAGTGGAATCCGAACACTACAATCATCCATGGTTCCACAGGGACTCGAACCCAAACCCTATGGCACCGAGTGCCAGAGCGCTAAGTCACTCGGCCATTTAAGAACTATATATTAATACGTAATGCTAACATTTGTATAATTTACCGTTTTATTGAAAAAATAAGTGGTCACGTGACAATTCACTCAAAATAACGTCGAATGAATATGTTCGTTTAATGTAGATTAATTGAACTTACTAGAAATGTCAACAACTAAAAGGACATCTAATCTTTTATCACAGACCTTTGAATTAAATTTATAATATCTACAGCCAATACCTCCGACTCTCTCCATTTTTAGCATTTGATAATGTGATTAATAATAATTAAACTATATGTTTCTTTTTATTTTCTAAATAGAAAAACCATTTTCCCCCACACAAACCCATGTATTTTATTCAGTGGCCAACAGTGCATGCATCAAAATAATAAAATAAAAAAAAAAAAATTTAAGGTTTAAGGATTGAACTTAAGATTTAAAGGTAACTGAAAAGGTTAAGGTTTAAGGTCACCTTAAGGTTTGAATAAAAGGAAACAGAAAAGGTTTATTAATCAAAAGAAACTATTCATTAGAAAAATAAAACATCTGTTCCAAATATTGCCATTTCGAGTTTTATAATAATTTTTTTTTCTCACAGATAATCATCCACCTATTGTCGAAGTTTAAGAAAAAAATATTCTAAAGGTAAATTAGTTTTTCTGGTACGGTGTGAAAATTATGAGTTGGGCCCTGTAGTTAAGTGTTGCTGTTTATTTTGACGTTTTCCTTTTCTTTGATAAAGAATATGATTTAAAAGTTGCAAGGAAAGAGACTCCAATTTGCCTTTTCCTTATTTTATTTTGACAAAATTAACACAACAACACCTGACCACACACAACTCACATATACACTTATAAAAATCTATTATTCATTTATAATCTAATTTCCAAATTGTTTTATAGGGATTTTAAATGAGATCTTGCCTCATCAATTTCAATACCAATCTGATGCTTTTACCGTATCGTATAGGGAAGATACGCATTGTGGTTTCCCTCTAGCAGGGATTATCAAGTATCCGTATATCGAGTTGCCACAGAGAAACCAATAAAGATATACTGCCGAAAAGAATACTATGGGTCGATATGTAAATGGGAAAATACCTTAGGATCGTAAATTCTACAATGGGAAATTTAATGGTGGGAGGGTCGTTAAAAAGATACTTTGAAGCACAATTTCATAAATGAATACAATACAACAATTTCATAAATGTGATATTTACAGACTCCACGGCTGAAAATTCTTGATGGTTATAGTGTTGACCTTTAGAACTGAAAGAGGTAACTTAGAAGCTCAACATGGCACCAAACGGACAAATATACTGAGGATGGAACATTATTAGTTTTGTAGACTAGAATGGCGGAGGTTGAGGCTATAGCTTTGAGAAGAATAGCAGAATATTGTGCTATGAGCTATCTTCTTCTCTGCTTCATTACCCCGGGGCCTGAATGGCCGAGTGGCTAGCGCTCTGGCGCTCGGCACCACAGGTTTCGGGTTCGAGTTCCAGCTTTGCCTGGGATTGTTTGTAGTGGTTCGGAATCCACTTTAAAGGTCCAAAGGTCTCGGTCTGTTTTGCCTAAAGTGTGCACAAGATGACAGTAGAGCGACAAACCAAACCTTCATTAGCCCATCATTCCTATGGGGGGCAGAGCTCGACAGCCTACTGGTAGATTTTGAGGCAGGGGATATTTTCTTTTTAGGGGTAGTGGTATCAGCCATACGCCCAACGCTCTAAGTCATATTAGATCTCGACCTACAGTTTAAAGTGGATTTCGAACCACTACAAACATTCATGGAACCGCTGGAACTCGAAACCTGTAACACCGAGCACCAGAGCACTGTCTAGTAGTCAGTCGGAAATCAGGCCCAGTTAGAGCTATCAGTCGTACAAAATTGCTTTATTCAAAGTTTAAAATTAAAACTTTTATTTCTAACGTTTGAAAAATTTTATTTGGTCATTTCATGCATTATAAAAATCTTAAAATTTTCTATGTAAGTAAACTTAGACCCTTGTTAAAACTCTGAGAATATTAATCTGTACTCATCACGCAAGGCTAATGGGCCAGAGTGTAAGGTCCTGATTTCAGTAGTAGCAAACGCCATAATCCCCACTTTGAAGAACTCTGGAATGAATTGAACTGTGTGTTTGGAATTTCTCGACAACATTACATGCAAATGTGGCAGTGAAGTTTTCATAAAGCTTAACTTTGTAGGAAAACATAAATGTAAGTATTTCGTAACGAAACAGAATCGCATTGCAAGAAATATACTAGATGTTTAACCCATGCTAGATGAAACCAACCAACCGTATATGCAAATTACAAATTTTAAAATCTTATATATGGAATTTGTTTCTGTCTTATATTTTTCTTTTCTTTAAAAGAAAAATATAAGACAGAAACATATTCCATATATAAATTTTAAATTTTGAGTTAATTTTTAGTTTATTGAAAGAGATTATGAAACACTCATTAAATATGACACGCAGAAATATGGCCATGCTTTCTTTTATAAAAGAAATGCCAAACAATAATTTGAAAAGTTTGCAACACTTAATCATTAAAAAGTACACAGATTTAAAAATATATGTATTTTTCTTTCACAATTACTTGAAACATGATTTTTTTAAATAAAAATTTTAGAGATAATTCTTTTTTTTTTTCATTGAAACAACAGAATGACAATAAAAATTCTCATTCTATTTCTTCTATGCAAAAAAAAAAATGTTGTTTCTTATCCCACTTGGTCGACAACAGCATCTGAATTAAGCCCATAAACCCTGTGTGGTCTCATGGAAGGAGAGAAAAGGAAACAGTTTCTGTAGTGAAAAACGGAGGTAGTTCCGTAGGTACACAGTCCAGTCACATTAATGTGACACCAACCTACTTTCGACGTCAACGTGAAATAACAATCCCAAAAAAGGCAGGTGGCAGCCCATTGCAGTGGAGTGTATATAAAGAATTCCACTTAACACCACACTCCACTTAAAGCCAGAATATACAAGAGTGTATATTCTGGATTTTGACAGGGGGTCACATTAATGTGGCTGGACTGTGTAGAAGTCTGACTTGGCTCCGAGTTGCTGAAGAAGAAGGGCAGTGCCTTGTGCGAAGATATTTAGGAGGAATTACACCAGATTTGCGTATCGCATGAGAGAAAACCCGGAAAACTTCCACCAGATAGTCCGACTCACGAGGAAAGATGCTACACATCACGGAACATCATCGAGCCTCCTGGTTTTTGAAACAATGTCTACAACAAAGCCCCAAACTGATTGATCCCCCTCCCCAAAACTGTATTTCTAAAAAAACTCTTTTAAATGCTTACGATATTTTAACATAAAACGATGAAATAACTAGACAGAAAAGAATGGTAAAATAAATAATTTATGCCTATTGCCTATTATAATTCCTTTCGAAATATACGTTCTATCTTACTTATGGAAATTCCGCTAGTTTTAATCCTTGAGCTTTGTTTTTAAAACTGAAACAAAGGGATATTTCGATAATAATAATAATAATAAATATATTAAAATAAAAAAAAATTAAAACTGCGCATTCTTTGTTTAGCAACTGTTCGCGACTGGCTCAACTTATTGTGGAATTATAAAATACGAGAAGAAAATTTAAAATGAATGGAATGCAAATAGAAATACAATGCAGAAAATACAATTTGAAATAATCTCCCTCCGTAGACTAAAATTGGAGTTGTCTTTCTTTGCGAACAACAAAAAATGTCTATCTTTGTTAATACTAAATCGTAGTATCATTGCTACCTTTGAAACCTAAAAAGGAAAATCTTTCGATTCTGAAATTAAATTTCCAATTAAATATTATTTTTACTTTTTAAGTAAATAAAATTCGTATTCATTCGTTTCTAAACTCATTTATTAATGTATTTCAAATTTTTTTATTTTGTATATTATACATTATTTTGTTGATATAACAACTGATGTTATTGTGTTGATGTAGTTTGCCGCCATTGCTTTTAAATTTTTAAATTAAAAGGATGATTGTTCTAGATGATATAACATTGTATAAAGAGATTGGAGACAGACGTAAAAATTCAAATCCTTTCGATTTTCGAGCTTTTGTTTCGTTTTAAGTAACTGCAAGTGAAAAAAATATCGTTATCAATATTTAATTATGTAATTAACATCTTTAAGTTTGAATGAAATGTTGAGAAATGTAAATAGGTATTATCATATGCTGAAGGAAGTTAATTTGAAATGATAATAATTTTTGATTTATTAAAAAAATGTTCTTTATTAAAAGAATGGAATTTTTTTTTCAAGATAAAAGATATATTTCAAAAAAAAAAAAAAAAAAGAATAATATTGTAACATTTTTCCATTGGGAGAGTTGCGGCATTTCATTCCCAGGAGAGAAAATGTATGACATAATATATATAATAACAAACCATCACCCATATGTCACAGCAAATAAGCAGTGTTTTGGGTAATTATATTACATGCAATTGGTGTTTTGTGCTAATGAAAAACAGTATTGATAGCAGATATTCAGTGTCATGGATAATGCGATCTCATGAAATTAATGTGCTCGACCTTCACAGGTCAAAACTATTACAAATGGAATAGGGACTGCTTCATGAGTTGCCGCATCATGATGGGTGATAGACCATGGTCTTAGAAAATATCTATTCCAATGATTAAGTGAGGGAACCTGATAATAATACTTGACGGATGTTCTTCAGGGTTTTCGAGAAGAATAAAAAGAGTTTTGCGTTTAGTCTACAAAGAGTCTTGTTATCTTTTTTCTCCTCTAAAGTGACTTCCACCTGTTTTCAAAGTGAGCCCCTTGTGGTTTTGTGCATCACGGTGATAATTGAGGTCTGCCGCAGACCTGGTGAAATAGATTCGACGTAGTTTCAAAAACTCTGAAAATCTCCGCCCTTGGAGAAAACTGAACTTGTGAATCAAATCTATATTCTTAATTATTTTTGCAAAATAGAGTTATGTATATTTTTGTAAATAAAAATTAACATAAACCCGTAAGTTGCCCTCTTCTTGAAGCCGTTATAGGTCTAGTATTAGATAAGACGTTGCGACATATATACACATAGTATTTAACTTTTTTTTTATTATCTTCCACTCTCTGAAATATAATAAATTATAGTGATTTATATATCATTTTTAATCATGTTTTAATAAAAGAATGTTTAAATTTTATTATTTTATTTTGTATTTCTTTATAATATATATGAACGCATGTGTATGTTTTACTCAAAATATCACATCTGTATTAAATACATTAAATGCAAAAACAAAACACAGATTATTTTTCATGATGATTTTTTAAAATCAACCAACCAGAATTCGAATTACGGACTCAAAATACATTCTAAAATTGATTTCTTAATGAATATGAGGCTTATTAAATTTCTTCTTTTTAAGAATAATTTATGTGGGTTTTTTTCTTATCCCTCTTTGTATGCAGCAACATCTAGACCAAGTCAAGATAGGAGGAAAGGGGGCAGTTTCTGTTGTGATAGAACACCCGTAGGTAGAAGTCTGACTTGGCTCCAAGACGCTGAAGAGTGCCTTCCAGGAGGAACTATCCCGTATTTGCGTATTGCATACTAGATACCCCGGAAAAACTCCCACCAGATAGTACGACACACGAGGCAAGATGTTGAATATCCCAAACGCCGTCGAATATCCCTTGTTTTCTGAAACAGTGTCTACAACAAAACCACCAGCGGATTGAAACCTAATGCACACCAGTGGCGCATGTTGCAATTGAGCCACGAGTCAGGCTAATTTATATCTTCTTAATGTTACATATTTATCACATTTTTAAATTTATATCGCATCTAATCTTTACATAAAAGCAATTGGTTTCTAAATATACATTGGAAAAAAGTGCAGTTATTTATTTTTTGTTGCATTGTTTTAGTATTCTACATATCGTCATGTTTCTCTACATTGATACAATTCTGAAGAGAAGAGAGATTTACATCTTTTACAAGTAATATTGCATTTCAGTCTAATTTCTACAATGTTTATGAGCTACAACCTCGTGAACTATAGTTTTAAAATGGTGTATAAAAGGTGCCAGAGTTATAAAAACACTTTTGTTGCCGGTCACTTGAGCATGTTTTGATAGTTATTGCTTCGCCATAGCAGCAGGTTTTTCTAAAGGCAATTTATTTTTATAACGAACATGATTAAAAAAAATGGTAATAAAACATTGTGTATCATACTGATTGCTAAGCAATATTCAAACCTTTTCAAATAGAATAATTTGACTACGCACCACCAACGCGTGATAGGCATTAGAAGTAAATTTATTTCCTAAATGCCACATTAAGCCTGCTGGCGGGTGACTAGTGTTCGGGCGGTCGGTGACAGGGTTTCGGATTCGAGCCCCGACGGTACCATGAGTGTTTATAGCGGCTCGGAATCCATTTTAAAACTTAGGTCTCGGACTAATAGGACCGTAGAACGTACGACTGACAACCTTACTCGCATAAAGAAAACATCTCGGAAATCTGCCAGTAGGAAGACGGCCTTGGTTCACCAAGGGGCTGTGGCGCCACTGATAAAAATGCCACATTAACAACTTCAAGACTATTACCTCTGGAGGGCTACGTGTTCGTAAGATTTGGTTTGGTTTGTCGCTCTACGGTCATTTCATGCACACTTTAAGCTAATTAGACCGGGACTTACAACAACGTGTATTCTGAACCACTCGAAAGATTCATGCCAACTACCGAACCTGAAGAGTGCTTGTAAAGATCTACTCTTCGTTTTCTAGCTGTGAGTCATGTGAGGAAGTGTTGATGTTTATTGCCCAGCTGTAGAAACAGGGTTTTCTAGGAGGCTTACTTTAATGAATAAGAACGAAAAGTGGCAATAAAACATGATGTGTATAAATACTCATATTACTAAGTATAAGTATTTGAGGCCTTTTCTGATACTGATCACGCGCCAGCACGTGAAGACAAGAGGGAAAAAAAAAAAATTATAAAATATCACTTTACGCTCTGGCGCATGATGTGTACAAATAAAACAAAACAATGAAAATAAATAACAATTTGCATAATTCTTGATCACTAACAACTATTTAACATAAATCATTATAAGTGGTTACAATCATATTATTACTGTAAACCTTGGGGGAGGTTTGGCTTGTCGCTCTACGGTCATCTTGTGCACATGAGGGCTAAACAGACTGGGATCTGCAGCTTAAGTGGATTCCGAACCGCACTCAAAACAACCATGACACCGCCAGGATTCGAAACTGAAGCTTGTGGTACTGGAGGCCAGAGCTCTAGCCACTTGACCATCAGGCCGCACATCGGGGAGGAGCAGTTAATTCTTCATAACTGTCACAACTAACATTACTCTGGTATTCGTATGTAAGTTCAGTCAACACGTTTGCAATAAGAGTTTGTTAAAGTCTTATTAGATGGCATTTTTTCTTTTTGGGGGCGGTCCCACAGAACTATCATTATAACAAGATTTTTTACAACTACAATTCATAGTACAAGGCTTTTTAATAACTATAAAGCTATAAATTCAAACCATACATACCTTTATAATTAGTTTTAAAAACTACACTCCATGCCAATACCAACATCTAAGATATAGTGCCTATTATTATAGTTGAGAATAAATTATGCAACGTAGCTCTTCCTGTGCGAATGCATGATTGGTAAATGAAACTTCACACCACGCACTGACGCGTGATTGTCTCTTCAGAGTGGAGTGTCTCTACAAGAGTTGGCGAGAGGTTTTCAATTTTTATTTAAATAAGTTAATTTTTGTCTCTGTGGTATAGTAGGGGTCTGATGGCCGAGTGACTGGCGCTCGGTGCCACAGGCTTCGGGTTCGAGTCCCGGCGGTTCAATGGATGTTTGTAATGGTTCGGAATCCTCTTTAAGACATAGCTCCCAGTTTAATATGACTATAGAGCGTTGGCTGACAACCCTACGTCCAACGTTAAAAAAGAAAACATCTCCTGTCTAGATATCACCAGTACGAAGACGACTTTTGGCCCACCATGGGCTGTTGCGCCACTGATGATGATAATGGTATAGTAGGTTCGAACTTAAATCATAGTGTAACAACTTACATAATCAAAGTCGGGATGTTTCTTGAGTGAAACGATCATTTTTAAAGTTTTCGAAAGATAAATAGACCAGAAAGATTGAGTACTTGTATTGAATACTGAATACTTTGACATTGAACATTGAATACTTTGTATTTTTTCCGCTTAAATAGTTAAAAATACGTAAATTAATTAAACTGTGTACCAAAAATTACCTTCTGATAACAATTGTTAAAAAATAAAAAGCTGTGGAAATCTACATAAAGGCAACTAGGGCAGAAATTTTTTATTTTAATTATGTAACAGTGGTTCCACCTACGCAACTGTGTTTCCTCTACACACTGCAAGAACGCCCTTGCGTTGTTCAGAAGAAATTATCAGTAGCCTTCAAGACTCTCGCCAGAGGACGTACGGCAAAACAGGCGCTGCCGTTAACTACAAGCTTTCATCGAGAGCTAGAAGTAGAATCCTTCTACAAGTGTATAATTAGTGCTACTTCAGAGATGTTTAGTTTACAGTCTCTCACTCCGAGAGAATATAGTTAGCACCATCCTGTGCATAAATTGGCCTACAGACTCTTATCCAGAGAGGAAGTATATTTCGCTATCCAGAGTGAACCTGAGTAACTTTATTTGCAGCTAGAAGTGAATCCTTCCACTTAAATATAAGTATATGCCTTTAAATGTCTGCTGTATATTAATCTTTGTAATTTGTCGTTTTCGTGTATATGCGCTTGTATAAAAATAAAGTTGTGTGCTGTTAAACGTGAATCTAAATTTTGACCACACCCAGATCGAACTGCACATACAAAACCGACATTCCATTACAGTTACGTTTTTGCAAAGATTCAATGTTAACTTATAAAAATACAGTTAGAGGATTACAAAACATTGACGCCTTATAGCAGGGATGGGCAATACGGTTGGTTATATCCGGCCTGCGGATAGAATTTTTAATTTTGTCTGTCTTAGGCAAATTAAAAGAAATAGATAATTATATATCCGTCTTCTATACTACTTTTGATGAAATATTATTTTTTTCTTCCTTTTCAAAGGACTGATGATCTTTTAACTTTCTCTATTTTTGTTCTACAAAACCTAAATCGACGGAAATAGCACAGACAATCGGTAAAGTGTTAAAGTGGAAGTTCTTTCTCGTTGTAGCTGTAGATTGGCGCCAACAAGTTAGAGTTTTACAAATCAGTATCGAAAGTCAGTTTCCCAAATTTAATATCTCACGCAGCTGAGAAACCAATGCTATGTTTGCTTCATCTTACACTCAAGAGCCAAAACATTATGAACATTTGCAACATTTTGCAATGAACTCGCCTGGATGACGTGAAGGCACGTGATCAGGTGGAAGTGGTGTTTAACTGCTGCTGGAGAGTCTGAAGAATCATTCTTTCACTTACTTCCTGTGTGTGATGGGAAAGGCTGCGGATCTAAGCGACTTTGATAGAGGGCAGATTGTAATGGCTCGAAGGCTCGGAACAAGCATTTCGAAACTGCACGACTCGTGGGTTGTTCGCGATCAACAGTTGTTAGTACTATGCAAAGCAATACGTAA
>BPLR01018044.1:0-37623 GCA_021605095.1 Caerostris extrusa | reverse complement strand
GTAATGATTATTAAAAAATTATATTACGTAAAATAATTATAAAACAGTCTTAAAAATCAACATTATCTACCTCATTCATTAAATTAATAAAATTAAACACATTTTCCTGTTCGTTGAAACTTAATTTGATCTTTTCATCATTCTTTACCAATCACTTCCTTAACAATAACCAATTATAGTATTAATAATTGAACGAAATACAAAAGAAAGCCACACCAACGCGTGGCCGGGTCTTCTAGCCATATATATACACTCAAGAGCCAAAACATTACGACCACCCCCTAGATTTTGCAATAAACTCGCCTGGATGACGTGGAAGGCACGTGATCAGGTGAAAGTGGTATTTAACTGCTGCTGGAGAGTCTGAAGAATCATTCTTTCACTTACTTCTGTGTGTGATAGGAAAGGCTGCGGATCTAAGCGACTTTGATAGAGGGCAGATTGTAATGGCTCGAAGGCTCGAACAAGTATTTCCGAAACTGCCCGACTCGTGCGTTGTTCGCGATCTACAGTTGTTAGTACTTATGCAAAGTGGGTGAATGACGGTGAAACCAGCAGTAGACGACGTGGTGTTGGACGTCCACACGGTTTCAAAGAAAAAGGTCGTCGGAGACTGTCTTGCATGGTGAAGCAAAACCGGAGCCAGACAGTGGCTCAGCTGACAGCCCAATGCAATGCAGGGCCAAGTAGAATAGTATCGGAGCACACTGTTCAGCGGACACTGTTGGATATGGGGCTACGCAGCAAACGTCCCACTACCACACCCAGCCTTTGCTGACCAAGCGTCATCGCCAACTGCGCCTGCGCTGGGCCGGGAACATCGTGACTAGTCCATGGATCAGTGGGAGAGAGTTACCTGGTCAGATGAATCACGGTTTGTCATTCATCACGCCGATGGCCGTGTCAGGATACGCCGTCTTCCAGGCGAACAGTTGCTCCCTCAATGTACAGTAGGTCGCACATAGGCCGGTGGTGGCGGTATTATGCTTTGGGGGACGTTCTCTTGGGTGTCTCTGGGACCGTGGTTGTGATAGAGCAGATCATGAATTCTGCAGGGTATCTGAACATCATTGCGGACCAGTTGCACCCTTACATGGCCTCTGCTTTTCCAGCTGGAAATGGAATGTTCCGACAACGCCCCTTGTCACAAGGCTAAACTTGTGTTGGAGTGGTTCCAGGACCATGATGCTGAATTCCAGTTAATGTCCTGGCCGCCTAACTCACCAAATCGCAATCCGATAGAACACATTTGGGATGTCCTGTGACGGCAGCTCAGAGTTCAAAGACCACCACCCGCAATATCTCGGATTTGCGTGACCGTTGCTTAAACATCTGGTACAATCTGTCTCCGGCCATCTACCAAGGACTTGTGGCATCCATGCCAAGGCGGGTTGAAGCTGAGTTGCGCGCCAAAGATGGGTCAACTCGTTATTGACAGGTGGTCATAATGTTTTGGCTCTTGAGTGTATATATATATATATATATATATATATATATATACATATAATAATGATGTATAAATATTAAAAATGTAGTATAGGCCGAGAAGTTACACATCTTTACTCAGTGAGCACTGTAAGTGGCGCGTTAAAAAAGTAACTAAATTTTGCAATCTCAATTCAATCTCACTGCCCCAAGGGTGGTATCTAAGGTTTTCGTACCTTCCTCTCTTCTTTCTCAAAGCCAGGGAAATATTTTTGGATCTATTAATACATTGTATCTATCCTTCTCCTTTTTTAAAATTTGCTTGAAGATATTTTATTTTCTGACTAAGTTTTATTAGAAAACTACAAGTATACTGCCATTCTTTAAACTATAACATGAGAAAATAAAAATAAAATCAACGAATAAATTCTAATAAACGAAATAAATAAAATATTTCCAATGCAATATGGATTGTGACATTCCTTCACAAGCTATTTAATAACAGTTACAATAGAATTTGCTATTTGTAAGAATAAGCATTTTGTATAATGCATATTAAACGAATTGAAGATAAACAAACACTATCAAGACGTATGTTTTGCTTTTAAATATTTATCTTTAAGAATAAAACAATTTTAAGCATATGTTTTTGAGAACAGAATCGTTAAAAATATTTACTCCAATGAACAAACAACGAATACATGTTATACGATTTATATTTCTTACTCAATATTTGATATATGTAAGATATAAATATGTTCTGAAATAATTTTTCATGCACATATTACAAAAGAACGTAGTTTGTAAGCAAACGTTATTTATATTTGGCCTGAAGCATAATTTCCTTCCAATGTTTTCGGTCGAACAAATAAACATTCTCTTTTTTTTTTTTTATCTGTTTAGCTTTTGATATTAAATTATTTACAATCTTAAATGATTAATTTCATATACTAATTATAAAATGATAAGCTCTTCTATAATAGCATAAAGTAAATCAAAGGATTTAATAATTAATTAGACTTTTAGGGAATTATAAAATAATCATGTATTGAATTTAATATGCTAGACTTGCATTAATAAACATCAAGTTGTTTAAAATAAAGAAGCTTGTATATTATTTTTTTTTTCCATCTCTTGTTTCGAATTGTACAATTTTTGTTATATTAAAAGCGTTTTAAAATGTAAAAGTTTAGTTTTATTTACTAAAAAGTTACTAACTATTTTTTTTTTTTGTGTACAGAAATAAATCCATTCAGTGGTAAGTTTTATATTTGGCTATACAAAATTTAATACATCTTTTAATAAAAAAATTAAAAATCCCTATTAATTATTTTTTTCATTATTCTTTCATTATAAATCATAGAGTGTTATTTTTCATTATAAATTGTAACAAAGTTTTGTAAAACATCGATATATTCATGTTGATAGTGTGTTCTTTCTTCATGACCAAAATATTTACTTAATTTGGAAAATAAATAACAAAAATATAAATAATTTTGTTTAATTTGCTGGTAACTATATGCAGTAAAAATAATGAAAGAATGAATTGAACATCATTAAAGTTCTAAGCCATAATTATTATATATTCCTCTCTTCATCTCTTTATCTATATATATATATATATATATATTCAATACATCTATATATATATTCAATATATCAATATATTCAATCCTAATACTTTAATACATTTCGTGGTACTTACATCAAGAAATAAAATTTCTAATTTATAAAGTATTTCTTTTTCTGTAATTATAGTACATCTTACAAAAGATTTAAAAGAATTTTTATTAGATAAAGCAAATCACTGAAATAAAGAAAACGGAAAATGTGTTGTATTATTAAATGCATAAACAGTTCTGGCGCTCAATACCACATGTTTCGGATTGGAACCCAGACGGTGTCATGAATGTTTGTAGTGTTTCGGAATTTACATTAAGCCATAGGTCTCAGTCAGCAACAAAACAGGGGTTAGACGTAGGGTTAACAAACCTACGCCATAAGAAGAAAAAAATTCTCATGTTTCTAAATTTGCCTTGGCTCACCATGAGCTGTTGAATCAAATATGAGGAAGATTAATACACGAAGAAAAGAATTATATAACAGTAATTTGATAATATAAGTAATATTAGTAAATAAAAACAGATAAATAAAATTTTACATTTACAATTTAAATGCACGACGTCTCCCCACTATGTGATAGATTATATCTAGATCACCAGGAATCCAAGGGATGGAAAGTCCAGAGCAGCAAAGTTGAACTACAAGTGCATGTGATTTTCAAACAGAATTCTTCAGAGAGACAACTAGGCATTATGCTTTGTATAGCTCATATAGTTCAACTCGATTTCCTACATAGTCTAATCTATATTCGTAGTCTGTACAGTTCGTTCACGATCATGGTCGCTGTCTAGAAACGAGACTTTTCAGAAAACTGAAAGTGCAGATGTTCATAGATTCTATGGGTGAAAGCATACAGATATCGTAGCACGAGTAATGCTATGCGGATCGCCCATCGAACTATAGAGCCCCTCAAACGAGATCTTATACACTAGTTCCCCGTATTTATGATCAATCACCCTACTATCGTTGCGTCAGTGTGTGAAAAGAACGTTTTTTAATGTGAACGTGAATTTGAGAGAACGTTTGAAACTCCTGAGATCATAAAGCGCCATCTACAGCGTCTGGGAAGTATTTCACACCTAGAATTGAATATGATTTTCAATCGCCTAGGAAATTCGTCTAGAATCGTCTATGATTTTCAATCACTACACTTCCGGAAGTATGTAACTACTGCTACTGATAAAGTCTGTATAAAATAACCATCAAATAACCCTACACATATATTTTTTAATGTTTTCTATCTTCTGAAACTATGTAGAGATGGGATATGCCTTTTTGTATATACCATATGCAAGAGGGTATATGCAAAATCTCTTGATGTTGATTACTTTTTCTCTCAACTCAAAAGTATCTCTGTTATTGTAAAAAAAAAAATTTTCTCACAGGAAGAGCTTTTGGCATTTCATTCCCAGCAGAGGGAATGAATGTTATTTGACAAGTATATAATATGCCACCACTCAAATTTGAAAGCAGACAATCAGTATTGTGGGTAGTTATGTTATATGCGATTAGTATTTTGTACTAATCAGAACAACATGTCCCTCAAATCTCACAGCAGATATTCGCTATCATGTGTAGTGAGACTCAGTAATTAGCGAATGTATGCGCGACCCTCACAGGTCGAAACCACTACAGATTGAATGTGAACTATACCATGAGTTGTTCCATCGTGATTGGTGATAGACCACGAGCTGATAAATATCTACTCCAATGAGAAATGAAGCAAGCTGACCCCTCCACACTTGACGAATTATCTTAAAAAGAGTGAAGGAGAGCGAGTGAGGAAGTGAAATGAACGAATTCTGCGACGAGTTGATCAGAAGTGTTGTTTTACTTTTTTTTTTTTTTTTCTGAAGTGAATGATTAGGCCGGAAATTCCGCCACTTTCCAAAGTTAAACCCTTGTGGTTTCGTGTGTCATGCCGTGTGATAATTAAGGTCTCCCGCAGACAGGCAATTAGAATCGACCTAGACTCAAGAACTCTGAAAACATAGATACGGGAGAAGAGTGTACTTGTGCTTTAATTGTGCACTTGCGATCAAATTTTACTTAAATTTTTCATTATTTTTCATAATAACCCACAGTATATTATTTGCATATGTATATATGAACCAAGAACAGGAAAGTGGTCCTCGTTTTGAAACCATTATAGGTCTAAGATAGGCTGAGACGTTATAGTATAGGAAATTTTATCAAATTAGTGTACGCAAAATTTTATAATGGTTCCATCTTTAAAATTCCCTTGTTCTTTAAGAATTTATACATTCTAATACTTTAAAACTTACACAAATCCATACCATTAATTTAATAATTTTAACCGAATAATCGGACCGTATACTTCTTTTGAAGTTCTCTTATACGAGACACAAACCCCACTCTAGAGCATCTAGACCCCTTTCACAACAAGGCAGACACAAACGAAGTCTGTTGATGAATTTAAACGAAGGCGCATCAGCACTTCCTCTATTTAATTAGAAAGCTCTTTTCAACTAAACGAAATTTTTCAAAGCGCACGAATTGAAAACTTTTCTTCTTTTGCTTTTCCGCCGGTCTCATCACTCATTCGAAGCAAGGGGGGAGGGGGTGTTGTCAACGAGGGATAGAAGCACTCCTGAAAGGACTTGGTCATTAGAAGCACTTCCCTTCACTTCCAAAGAAACGATTCGATAAAAACTTCTTTTGAATATTAATAGGAATCTGTTCATGAAAGATGCTTTCTGTAATTAACGAGGCAGACCTTTTCAATGAACTGGTCAGTGAATATTATGTATGGAATAGTTTAGACGCAATTAGATTTGTTTGAAAATTAAATTTCAAATTTAATTTTGTGTAGAATGAAATTAGAAGAGAAGTGCTCGAAGAATGAGTTTCTTCATGTAATTAAACATGTAGAAATAGTTTAATTTTTTTAAAATATTTTATGTGTCTACATAGTTTATTTAATTAATTTAAATGCATGGAAATATTAAATATAAAATCGCAATAATTGTATGCAAATAAATGCCCATTTCATATATGCATATTTCATGTAAGTAAAAGAAAGCAGCAAACTTTTAAACACTTTATAATGGTAAAACCACGTTGGTAAATCAACGTAGTTCTCTGACGCAGAGCAATTTATACAAAATTCTTTTTGTAGCAGAATCTAGGAGATCTCTATTTAAGGAGATTGCAAAATTCTAAAAATATTGCATAAGCTTCGTAGACTCTATGCATTAAATTTTGGGGCCTACCAATTGAAAATGATAATACTAACGATAACATGAGATTTATTCAATAGTACTGTGGCATTTTCCCACGAAAAAAGATGTAGCATTTCTGTTTCCGGGAAAAGGAATATATATTCTTTAATAAGTGCATAATATGACTATGACTCAAATCCGAAAGCTGATTAGCAGTACCCTGGATATTTATACTACATGAAATTAGTGCTTTGTTCTAATGAGGACATCCTCCCATGTCAATCAAATCTAACAGCAGATAATCAGTGCCATGGATAATGATACAATCCGGATTTCAGCCTTTTTACAAAGTGAGCCCCTTGCGGTTTCGTTTTTCACGCCGCGTAAAAATTAAGATTTGCCGCAGACCGGGTGCATCAGATTCGTCGTAGACTCGAGTACTCTGACCGATCTCCGACCTTGGAGTGAACTGCAAGTGGGAATGAAATTTATGCTTATTCGACCAGAGTTCTGTAAATAATGCTTGTAAATAAAAATTAAAAATTAAAGTTTTCCCTTGAACCTGAAAGTGGATTCCTTCTTGAAGTCATTATAGGTCTACTAATACAGGCAGAAACGTTACTGTTATATATATGCTTGTAAATTAATACTAACAACATTTTAATATTTTTCAGAACTCCTTTTAAAAGTCTCAGGAGGAAACTTTTATTACATTATTGTACACAAAATCTTATAATGGTCCCATCTTTAAAATTCCGTTGTTTCATAAGAGTTTATGCACTCTAATACTTTGAAACTAATACAAATCCATACCATTAATTTAATCATTTTAACCGAATAATCGGACCCCAAACCTCTTTGAAGTTCTCTTATATCCCGACACAAACCCCACTCTAGAGCATCTAGACCCCTTTCACAACAGGGCAGACACAAACGAAGTCTGTTGATGAATCTAAACGAAGGCGCATCAGCACTTCCTCTATTTAATTAGAAGGCTCTCTTCAACTAAACGGAATTTTTCAAAGCGCACGAATTGAAAACTTTTCTTCTTTTGCTTTTCCGCCGGTCTCATCACTCATTCGAAGCAGGGGGAGCCTGTCAACGAGGGATAGAGCACTCCTGAAAGGATTATCGTCTGCGGCTAGGTCATTAAAAGCACTTCCCTGCAGTTCCAAAGAAACGATTCAATAAAAACTTCTTTTGAATATTAACAGGAATCTGTTGATAAGAGATGTTTTCTGTAATTAACGAGGCAGACCTTTTCAATGAGTTGGTCAGTGAAGATTCTGTCCGGAATAGTTTAGACGCAATTAGATTTGTTCGAGAATTTCAAATTAAATTTTGTGTAGTATGAAATTAGAAGAGAAGTGCCTGAAGAATGAGTTCCTACATGTAATTATATGGGTAGAAATAGTTTAATTATTTTTTATAATATTTTATATGTCTACATACTTTATTTAATTAATTTCAATGCCTATAAATATTAAATACAAAATAGCTGTATTTGTATATAAATACGGTTATTGATGCAATACACTATTTTATGGGAAGTAATAGTAGCCAGTAAGCATTTGCACACTTTATAATGATTTTTATCCCACTTGGGATAAGCAAATGTAACCAATTGGCCTGATGGCAATCATACCACTCTGGCCTTTGGTATCCCCGGTTTCACGTTCGACTTCTAGCCGGGGTCTGGATGTTTGTTAGTGGTTCGAATCCTCTTTAAGCTGTAGATTCCGGTTCTGTTTAGCCCTCGTGTGCACAAGATGACCGTAGAGCGACAAACTAAACCAATGAGAAGTAAGTGAAATTAATCCCACATGACAGTTTTAAAAGGAGATATTTGTTAAAGAAGAAAAGCGTTCTGCGACGAGTCGACCAGAAGTGTTGTTTTCTCTTTTTTTCTCTGAAGTGACTGAATTGGCTGTAGTATCCGTCTGTTTTTCAAAGTGAACCTTTTGTAGTTTCGTGTATCACGCCATATGATAATTATGATCTATCGTGGGCCATGCAATTAGATTTGACATAGACTCGAGAACTCTGAAAAGGACCGACCTTGCATAGAACTGAATTTGGGATTTATTCATGCATTTGTGATCAAATTATATTTAAATTTTTAATTACTTTTCATAATAAACTACAGTACATTATCTGCATATATATATATATATATATATATAGTGCTTGAAAATAAAGAGGTAAAGTGTTCCTATGAACCCGAAAGTGGCCCTCTTCTTAAAGTTGTTATAGTTCGTTATAACAGGGACCAAGTCTTTACAGTTAAGTATACGCTTGTAAATTAATACTAACAATATTATAATATTTTCCAGAAAATCCTTTTAAAAGTCTGTGGAGAAGAATTTATCAAATTACTGTAAACAAATCTTTTATAATGATTCTATATTTAAAATTCTGTTGTTCCTTAAGAGTTTTACACACTCTAATACTTTAAAACTAATACAAATCCATACCATTAATTTAATCATTTTAACCGAATAATGGGACACCATACCTCTTTGAAGTTCTCTTATACCAGACACAAACCCCACTCTAGAGTATCTAGACCCCTTTCCCAACAAGGCAGACACAAACGAAGTCCGTCGATGAATTTAAACGAAGGCGCATCAGCACTTCCTCTATTTAATTAGAAGGCTTTCTTCAACTAAACGAAATTTTTCAAAGCGCACGAATTGAAAACTTTTCTTCTTTTGCTTTTCCGCCGGTCTCATCACTCATTCGTAGCAATGGGGTGGGGGTGGGTGTTGTCAACGAGGGATAGAGCAATCCTGAAAGGACTATCGTCTGCGGCTAGGTCATTAGAAGCACTTCCCTTCACTTCCAAAGAAACGATTCGATAAAAACTTCTTTTGACTATTAATAGGAATCTGTTCATAAAAGAGGCTTTCTGTAGTTAACGAGGCAGACCTTTTCAATGAGTTGGTTAGTGAAGATTCTGTACGGAATAGTTTAGACGCAATTAGATTTGTTTGAAAATTTCAAATTAAATTTTGTGTAGTATGAAATTAGAAGAGAAGTGCCTGAAGAATGAGTTTCTTCGAGTAATTAAATGTGTAGGAATATTTAATTTATATTTTATTATATTTTTACCTGTCTAAATACCTTATCTAATTAATTTAAAAGCATAGAAATATTAAATGGATATATTTGTTTGTATATACGAGTAGTTATACAATGCACAATTTCACGTTAAATAAAATAATGTAGTAAACTTTTGAACACTTTGTATAATATTTTTATTTTTGTTATTGTTGCTTCTTGTCCCACTTACAACGGCGTAAAGACCACTTACGGCAGACAGCAACATCTAGACCAAATACAAGAAAACATGTGGTCTCATGAAAAGAGGGGCATTTTCTGTTGTGATGGGTTGTCGCTCTACGATCATTTCGTGCACACGTGGGCTAAACAGACCGGGACCTATAATTTAAAATGTATTTCGAACCCCTACAAACATCCAAGACGCTGCCATGATTTCAACCTGAAGCCTGTGGTACCAAAGGCCAGAGCATTATCTAATTCAACTCAACGAAATTTTTTAAAGTTCACGAATTGAAAACTTTTCTCTTTTGGTTTTCCGCGGTTTCATGACTCCCCCTCGAAGAAGGGGGAGGGATTGTCAACGAGGGATACAACACTCCTGAAAGGACTATCGTCTTTGGCTAGGTCATTAGAAGCACTTCCCTTCAGTTCCAAAGAAACAAAACTTTTCAGAAAACTTAAGTTAGTGCAGACGTTCAAAGAGGCTATGGGTGAAAGTACGCAGATATCGTAACACCAGTGTCTCTCACCCCTTGCATCGTACAGCCCAGTTAGCAAGATGCATATACAATAGTTCCCCGCTCTTATGACCAGCCATCCTACCATTGCTGCGTCAGTGTGTGAAATAAAAACGAACGTTTGAGACTTCTGTGACCATACAGCGCCATATACCGCATCTGGGAATTATTTCCCAACTAGCATTGTGTATGATTTTCAGTCATCTTAGAGTAGCCTATCCTTCCTGAAGTGTGTAAATCTGCAACTGATAAACTTTGTATAAAATAGCCTTCATATTATCCTGAACATATATTTTTATTTTGATGCTTTCTATCTTCTAAACTATGTAAAGATAGTAAGCATTTCTGTAATGCAATGTGTGTGAGGCTATATGCAAAATGTCATGAAGTAGATTATTTTTCTCTTTACTGAACAATATCTCACTTATATACATATGCTTGTAAATTAATACTAATAATATTTAAATGTTTTCTAGAACTCCTTTTAAAAGTCTGTGGAGGAAAATCTTATCAAATTACTGAACACAATATTTTATAATGGTTCCATCCTTAAAATTCCATTGTTTCTTAAGAGTTTACACACTCTAATAATTTAAAACTAATACAAATCCATGCCATTAATTTAATCATTTTAACCGAATAATCGCGCACAGCAACATCTAGATCAAATCCAAGAAGACATGTGGTCTCATGGAAAGAGAGACAGCTTCTATTGTGAGGGTCTGTCGCTCTACGGTCACTTTGTGCACACGAGGGCTAAACAGACCGGAACCTACAGTTTAAAGTGGATCCCGAACAACTAACAAACATACATGTCGCCGCCATGATTCGAACCTGAAAGCACCAAAGTCCAGGGCATTAGCCGATTGGCCACCAGACCGCGCGGTGACAGATCGCCTGTAGATAGAAGTCTGACTTGGCTCAGAGACGCTGACTTTCTAAGGGGTAAGTTTGTCAGCCCTACACGTAACGCATTTACAGTCACATTAGATCGGGACTTACGGCTTAGAATGGATTCCCAACCATTTCAAATATCCCTGCCACAGTAAAATGAAAATTCACTGAAATTTACCGACATTCGAGAGAACTGTACTTGTGATTTATTCGTGCACTTGTGATCAAATTGTATTTAAATTTTTAATTACTCTGTGTAATAATCCAGAGTACATTATTTGTATTATATATATAGTTCTTGTAAATAAACATTAAAGTGTTCCCATGAACCCATCCATGAATGTTCCCATGAATTCCATCCTCTTCTTGAAGCCGTTTTAAGTTTAATATATGCCGGGACCTTAGTGTTACATATATGCTTGTAAATTAATGTTAACAATGTTATAACATTTTCTAGAACTCCTTTTAAAACTCTGTAGAGGACAATTTTTATCAAATTCCTGTACACAAACTTTTATAATGGTCCCATCTTTAAAATTCCCTTGTTCTTTAAGAGTTTATACACTCTAATACTTTAAAACTAATACAAATCCATACCATTAATTTAATCCTTTTAACCGAATAATCGGACCACAAACCTCTTTGAAGTTCTCTTATACCAGACACAAGCCCCACTCCAGAACCCCTAGAACCCTTTCCCAACAAGCAGACACAAGCGAAGTCTGTCGATGAATTTAAACGAAGGCGCATCAGCATTTCCTCTATTTAATTAGAAGGCTCTCTTCAACTAAACGAAATTTTTCAAAGCGCACGAATTGAAAACTTTTCTTCTTTTGCTTTTCCTCCGGTTTCATCACTCATTCGCAGCAATGGGGTGGGGGTGGGTGTTGTCAACGAGGGGTAGAACACTCCTGAAAGGACTATCGTCTGCGGCTAGGTCATTAGAAGCACTTCCCTCCAGTTCCAAAGAAACGATTCGATAAAAACTTCTTTTGAATATTAATAGGAATCTGTTCACAAAAAGATGTTTTCTGTAATTAACGAGGCAGACCTTTTCAATGATCTGGTCAGTGAAGATTCTGTATGGAATAGTTTAGACGCAATTAGATTTGTTTGAAAATTTCAAATTAAATTTTTGTGTAGCACAAAATTAGAAGAGAAGTACACGAAGAATGAGTTTCTTCAAGTAATTAAACGTATAGAAATAGTTTAATTATTCTTAAATAATATTTTATTCTACATATTGTATTTAATTAATTTAAATGCTTAGAAATATTAAATATAAAAAGGCAATATTTGTATGTAAATATGGTATTTAAGCAATGCTCTATTTCACTTTAAATAGAAGAACCAGTAACGTTTGAACACTTTATAATGGTGGGGTTTTTTTTTTTTTTTTTTTTGTTGTTTTTTTTTCTTATCCCACTTGGTAGACTGCAGCATTTAAACCATATCCAAGAACACATGTGGGCTCATGGAAGGACGGAAAGGGGTGCAGCTTCAGTTGTGATGGAGCACACGTAGGTAGAAGACGGACTTGACTCCGTGAAGCCGACTTTTTCGGGGTAGGGTTGTCAGCCTTATGCCTAACGCTCTACAGTCCTATTACACCAAGAACTGCTACTTAAAGTGTATCCTGAGTAACAAACATTCCTGCTAACTTCATTATTGTCATCGAAATATTTTAAAACTCATTCCCTCTAATTCTAAAATTCCATGAATGCATTTACAATGAAGGCCAGCGCACACTAAATGAAAGAGTAACTCACCATCCACTTCCGTTTCTTTCAAGTAAAGCCCACGAGTTTGTCGTCTATCCAGAGCTCAAACTCGTATTTTGTTGATACTCAGCAGTATGATAGACAGATTAAGTCTTTGGCACAAAGAACTTCTTGTAGGATAAGGCAATGATACTTAAATACACTTCTACCCAACTAATTTTCAAGAAATGTAACAAAACCTTTTATCCTGGCAACCATGCAAGGCGCTCCATCTGTATAAAAACCTATCATTTTACCTTGTTAACTTGAATTACATTTTTAAGTTCTTTAAAAATGTTCTCACACGTACAGTTAAAACTAGTTGCAGCAAATCAAGAAGTTCTTCCACAATATCAAAATTATGTTCGTGCGACATACAAATATGCTTTTCTGTGATATCACAACTTTTATCCAAAATTACTGAAAAGTATTTGAAATATTGTACTCCAGAAACAATCTGTGTTACAACATCCTGGCCCATGTCATCTATACGACGCATAACAGTATTCCCAGACAAAACTATTTAATCAACCATATTTCTGACGCTTATATCACAGATATTTGTGACAATATTAAAAAGCTATATTTTATTATCTTCTCACCTCGTCATAATAGGGTTTTTCTCGCAGGATAACAACAGAGATAGTTCATGAGAAGCCTTCGCCCTAGTTTCAGTTTAGTCATTTCTCATTTGTTACAAGGATTGTCGCCTGACTAAAGATTTCTGTTTTCTATGTAGATAAATTCCATTCGCAAGTGCACCCGACAGGATATTTTCTGTTGAAATCACTATGCAGTTGTTTGAAATGTTGATTCAAATTAAATTTATTCGGCACTGCTACATAAATTCCGTATATTAATCAAACGGTATTGAAAAAAAAAAAAATTTTGATGCCTAAATATGAAATGTTCTTACCCAGCAATTTTAAAATCATGAATTGTAATATCCTATTCATATTTGATTTTCTATGCCGATGGTTTACTCATGAACATAGTGGAAATTAAAATTTTTTGAAATAAAGACGTTCGAGCCTAAAAATCGAAAAACAGTTTTAAAAAGTTAACGTTTTGCTCGACAATTTAAAATGAACTGAACCAGACAGCCAGGTGTCTTACTTTGTCTCGTTAAAGAATAGACAACCATAGCAAGACACAACTGCGCCAACTCAAATCATTGGGTTCGTCCCATGGCCATGCTATTTTTTACAGCATCATTGTACTGATGTCAAGATATGTCACTGTCTGATGCTGTTATATTTAGTAGCATATGAGGAGGAATTTAGGGATATTAACAAAGTTCCTGATTGGTTTGTCGCTCTACGGTCATCTTATGTACAACTTAGACTAAACAGACAGCGATCTACAGTTTAAAGTGGATTCTGAACCACTAACAAACATCCATGCCACTGCCAGAATTCGAACCTGGAGTCTGTCGTACCAAAGGCCAGAGCGATAGCCAATTGACCATCAGGCCACACAATGTACATGAAGACGAGATTATTATTTTTAAAATTTTTAAAAATTTTCAATAAATCTTCGCATGAAACAGTTAAAACTCCGCCGTGCCATCCATGTTGTAGCGGAATTAATGCACCATAGCAGCTGAGAATGTCATCACTAGATAACAAACCGGACAAATTTCTTGCATTATTTTTTCAGTTCGATTTTTATTATTTCCTGGCAGTAAAAAGACTGTGTTTTTTTTTTTTTTTTGTAAATTTTGGACGTTTTAGTACAATTCACTCAAAAAAAAAAAAATATTTAAGTCTTTTCGTAAACTTATTTTCTTTATTAAATAAGGAATATCCTGATCTATAGCATAAGCTTAAAAATAGTTTTAGATTTGAAAACCGACAAGTATAGCCCTCCTTGTCTATATCAGATGATATATGATAAATTAATAGGCTGGAAATTTCATCTTTTACGCTCGAGAAGGAGACTAAGATAGTGAAAACTCCCTAGAAATCATACCTATGATCAAAATTATCTTGGAAAAATGTGGCTCCAACGTAGCAGTTCTTCCATAGTGTACTCTAACATTAAATTTGCTGCATATCTTCCATTCTAATGTTGAATGACTTATGCAAAGTGTCGCTATTCAAAAATAAATCTTTTTCTAACAAGGGATACTTTATGATAACCTATTTAACGAAATTTTCCACATTTGAGATATTGAGTAAAAAACTCATCTAACGAGCTCATAGAAATAGAAAATTTGGCTAAAATTTTAGTTTGCTTTTTATTTTCATAATGTAAGTAAGATACTTGCTTATGCCTTCTTAGCACAAGACAAGCTACAGTTCCAGAATACGTGTATTTCATTCAGCGTTTGGAATGTACTGTAATCACATCTTTGAAGTACGAATAGATTCGGAGTTGATTTTGTTTCTGATCTGAGTGGTTCGCAACGATAGATTTACTAGTTTTTTTTTAGGGAATCCGAAGTTGTATCTTATTTTTCCTAAGCCATCACATGTATTAGAAAATTTAGCACCATCACAAAATAGCAACGAAAACGAAATTTCCAAATATTCAGTTTGTCAGACTCATTGTTCATTGGAAACGACCATAACTGTCTGCAAGCCTGCTTAGGCTCAAATGCTGCACTCTAAATGAGGAGATTCATATTCAGTTAGCGTGCTCCTCTGAGATGGTTTAAATCCTCTAAAGGTTCCCACAGCAGTTCTTTCAAAACACTCGATAGCGAATGTGGCAACACGTGTAAAGCGTCTATTATAATATCGATCTGCATAAGTTCCTTGAATCATGATAAAGCAAACTTAAGTCAGGATCAGACATTTTGGATAAAGTGTTGCCCTGCCTGAACCAATTTGGGCTTCTTGTTGCATTCATGATGGGAAATTTGATGTCTTAATGATGCCATCCATAGTATTCACATCCAAAATTAGCAAAAAGACTTTCAGGTGTACTTATTTATCAGGATAATCTCCGGTATAAACACTAAACTTTCAATTTGGAATCAGTTGTCAAAGTTTGAATTGGGCTTTTCTGTTTGAGTAGGGGGAATTGGGATTTTCTGAGGTAGTACATCAGGTACATAAGCCAAAGGTAGACACGAAAACATCTATCATAATATCGATTCTGCATAAATTCTTTGAATCATGAGGAAGCAAACTTGAAAATAGAATCAGGCATTATGGATAAAGTGTTGCCATTTGCCAGAACCCGATTTGGACTTCTGGTTGCATTCGCGATGGGAAACTAAATGTACTAATGATGGCATCTGTAGTCAAATGATAAATAAAAATCATACTCAAATGAAAATCATGATAAAGCAAACTTAAATCAGATCAGGCATTTTGGATCAAGTGTGGCCACTGCTTGAACCCATTTGGGCTTCTTGTTGCATTCGTGATGTGAATCTAGATGTCCTAATGATGGCATCTATAGTATTCACATCCCAAATTTTTGGAATCAGATGTCAAAGTTCGAATTGTGCTTTTCTGTTCGAGTAGGGGTATTGGGCTTTTCTGGGGTAGTACATTAGGTACATAAGCAAAAGATGACACCGTGTAAAGCGTCTATCTTAACATCGATCTGCATAAGTTCTTTGAATCCCGATGAAGCAAACTTGTCAAAACTAGGCATTATTGATGAAGTGTTGTCATTTCCGGACCCGATTTGGTCATCTTGTTGCATTCGCGATGTGAAACTAAATGTCCTAATGATGCCATCTATAGTGTCCACATCCAAAACTAACGAAAACACTTTCAGGTGTACTTATTTATTAGGAGCATCTCCGGTATAGACAAAAAAAATTTCAATTTGGAATGAGTTGTCCAATTTCGAATTGATCTATTCTGTTCGAGAATCTGGGGTAACACATTGAGTATATGGTTTGGTTTGGTTTGGTTTATTATTCTACTGTCATTTTTTGAACACGTTAGGCTAGTTAGAACGGAACCTACAGTTTACCGTGGATTTTAAGTGGCATGAAACCTGAACCTGTTGTACCAAAGGCCAGAGTGCTAACCAATGGCCATCAGGCTGCCATTGGGTACATGAGCCAAAGATCGATTTGAAAGGCGATTTTAAACATAAATCTTCAGTGATGTTGGGGAAAGACACCATATATTTTTTGGACCACAATGAGCATTCATATATTTCTAGGAGATACTGACGAATCCCTATTACTACCTCAGTGATAGCTCAAAATTAAACATGAACCATTTATCTCACATAATTTAAAACAGACATCATATCTTTAAGCCTAATAATGTAATGTAATGTGGTTTCTTTAGGAGTAAATATAGTCAAAAATCCAGACTTATAATCCATTAGGATTCTCTATGTCAAATACTTCACATCTAATGTAAATATACAGACCTAATCCTACGAAAATCTTGAGTGAAACTCGTATTACTAGTTTCCACACTTATTTTTTTTACTGAAGGAGTATAGTGCGTGTTAGTAAGTGAGGTAGAAGGAAATGGAAATCGATTTCGTCTAACTACCTAAAGTGGCAGGGAAATTTTTTTTTTGACCCCAATTTCCTGGATCGACTCCGATAACACCCATCGGTTTGGCAGCAGATCCATTACTCCAGAACCCCCACCCCCCCATCTTTTTCCCACACACACGTTTCATGCGATAGAGTGAAAAAAAAGGGATAAACTTTATGGAAGAAAAAAAAAATCATCTAATCTGCTTTCACTTGAGAAAAACTATCCGAAAAACTAGTAAAAAAGACACACGAAACTGTCAATCACTTAAATGCGAATACTTACTTTTTTAAGAAGAAGAGCAATTGCACATTATAAACTTTATCCAAACTTCATCGGCCATAAATGTTAAATTATACACCTGGAAAATTAGTGTTGATATCATCAAAAACACTGAACCATATCTATAGCTCTAATCTTTCTAAAATTAAATTATTTTAACAGAAACAAATTAAATCCGTAGAAAAGGTTATTTATTGCACAGCTGCCGAATAATTTCTATGCAAGTATATCAACAATTCACAAACCAGACTTGTTAACTAGCTATAACGTAAACCTCTAGCAAGCAGGCTAATCAAATTCGTTCGCACTTAAAACAATGATTGAATTCGTTTCAATCACTGTTTTAAGTGCCTGGCATTGATGGTCAGGATGTCTGGTGTGATATGATAAGCAGATATTCAGGTTTTTCATGTGGTAAACAAATACTGGGTAATTATCTCTAAACTGTTTAACTCAATGTAATTTAAAGATTGCATAAGTCTAAATTGCTATTTGTGTAAGAAAGGATTTTTAATGTTTATAAATGGAGGAAGGTTATATGTTTAAAAAGTTATATACAGATGACTCAGCAATTGCAAGGATGCACCTGGTACATTATGATAACATTTTAACACCATAATTTTATAGGAATTCCATTAAGAAAGATGTCTATAAGCCGCGCGCTCTCAATCTGGTCTAAATTGTGAACTTGCTGATCTGGTAATTTTTATACCCCAACATGGTCGTTTCTAGTTGGTTTTAAATCCATCTGTTTTAATTTAGAAATATATTATGAGCGTTATAATAATATGATCTATTAGGAGTATGACGATAGGCATCATATAGTATATGAGTATTCTATTCATTACATCCCATAATCTGTTATCAATTGTAGACATTATTTTTTATGCAACATAATTTTAAATAACTTTAAATTTTAAATTTGCTTTAATGTTTTTATCTTTGCATACATATCCAGGAGATGAATAATACAATTAATTTATTTAAAAAAATTTTATTGTATTGCCATATTTTAAATTTTAATAAAGTCCTTATCTTTTTGATGAATTATCAATTTGTTGGACTAGGTAATTTGCCCACTTGAAAATTTTGATCATATTTAAAATTTTTCGTATGGCTTTATCTTTGGGGGGTATATACATTTTTTAGAATAAAATATTTCAATTATCTGAAAAAGTCTTAAAATACTATTTTCTTTTTAATTTGAAAAACTGATATTGCCAAAAAAACAACTTGCCAATTTCACCAATCAGCATTGATCACAATTATAAAAATTGAATAATTGTCTAAGTATTGAACAAAACAGTTTGTCGACTTTATAATACTTTAGAAAATATTCTTTTTTTAATCTTCTTCATTGGCAAAACAGCCCCTTGATGGGCCAAGACCTTCTGCCAGTAGGCAGAAGTCGAGACAGGAAACGCTTTCTTTATATTGAGTAGGATTGTCAGTCATACGTCCAACACTCTGCAGCCATATTATACCTACGGTTAAAGTGAATTTCGAACCACTATAAACATCCATGGCACCGCGTTGGATTCGAACCATGTGGCGGCGACTACCAGGCAGCTAGTCACTTAGTCATCACGCCCTTCCACTTTTAATCTATTCAATCTATATTTAATAAATAATTTATATGATGGACCTATTTCTGCATCAGGGCAATATAACAAATTCTTACAAAAATATAATATTAACAATTTGTTCAGTAAGCAATTTCCCTTGGATTAAAACTAAACACTCCTTTCAGTAAATTAAAGAAACTCCCAGAAGAAAGAACCTAAGAGAGATGAACCTAATTATTCATTCAGAGGGGATTAATCCATTGAGTGCTTCAAACGGAAGCTCATGGTTGACAAAACCTCGGCAGGAAATTGCACAGGATAAAACTTTTAACTAACCAAGAAGACTGAAAAAAAAAAAGCAGCAGCTAGCTGTTCGAGTGGCTTGTCGTCGTCTACAACGAGCGATTCAATATTTACCTCCACCCCAACGTTAAGAGAACGCCCAACACTCCAGCAACCAGATCAAAACAGTAAAAAGAAGAAGAAGAAGTAGATGAAGAAACCACCACTGCTGTTGTGGAAGAGGATCTGTTGATTAAAAAGATCCCTTTCGGTAAAGAGTGGATGTTAGGAGTCTTGTTACACATATTGGAGAGTGGAATACGTTTTTTACCATCATTTCTCTGGAGGAAAGGGGCTGTTTGGTCTTCCGGTCACGTCGGTCCAAGGACAAATGAAGGGCGTCGGACCTTACATCTTAATCAGATGGAGGAATTTTCAAGATGAGCAGAGTTCATGATTTATTTTGGTAAAGAACAACTTACAGACTTTAGTTAGAGACACTACCTGTAGACGTTTAATGGTAAGCTTAGAATTATTAAACACATAATGCACGAACTTATGTATTTCAATTATGCAATTATTTCAGTTTTCTATATGCGGACTCTACATACAGCATATAGTTCAATTTCATATATTAGTTCGCTATAATTGAACCCTAAATGTAAGAAAACCTCTTTTATAATATGATTGTTATGTACCTGAAAATATTACAGTTATAGGAATTCGTATAATATGAAACAAAAAATTGTTTCAAAAATCGCTTTGGTTTGTTTTGTCGCTCTACTGTCATTTTTTGCAAATTTTGGAGTAACAAGACAGTAATCTACAATTTATCATGGATTCCGAACCACTCACAAACATCCATGTCCCCGCCAGGATTCGTGCGTGAAGCCTGTTATACCAAAGGCCAGAACGCTAGTCAATTCGCCAAAAAATCATTCTCTACAAAAATAGTATTAGGTTCCTGAAGTTATGGAACGAAAATATATATTTCTTAAAATTGAGAGAGAAAGACCAAGGATAGATACTTATTAATAATTGATCCAAAATATTAATTTTTACGTAATTCTTTCATCCTTTTCATTAACTCATGGTTAAAAATTTTTTAAATTAAAAATTAAATTTAAAAAAATGTACAATCTGTATGGTAAATTATAGTGTGATGAAACATCTACTTAGAATTAAATTTTTAATTTTTATCAAACACAATTCATTATCAAAAAATAGTTTGAACTATCTTTCAAAAAAATTTGAAATGGAGGACATACTATATATTTAAAAATTTTTATTCCACGAATAAAAATGGTAAAAGTTGAAAATAGTTAAACTTTAAAACTATATTTAATAACTATAAAAACGTAACATGACTGAATAAAGTACTGAATATTGCATTTGGTACTGAATACAGAATAAAGTAATGCTTGTTATGGAAACTCTCTCCTTGTTTATAATGCACGGCGATTTCTTTTTATTCTCAAAAACTTTTCAAAATACTAACGAGGTCTTCTTAATTCTTGAAAAAGAGTTAGAATAAAAGAAGTAGAAATGTTATGTAGTTAAAGATTTACTACAATTCTTAAATTGTATTGGAGGGAAACCCGTGTAGTTGGAATACGTATTATTAGTGGTTGCACAATGAGAGTATAATAGTAAAAGCCCAGTGACATAAAATTTTAAATTTTTACATGCAAATAAAATATTTATGAAAAATTTATGTTTATACTGTATATATAGTTCATTATTCATTACAATGTCTTCAATTAAATTTGTCGCATTGAAGATAATCATATGAATTTGAGAATGAATTTTTCATTTGTAAATTGTACTTTTGATATTTTTAAATTATTTTAATGAATATAGTCTTAATGAATGGTAAAAATATTTGACATGTTATAAGAATCACTTTTATACAGGGAATTTAACTACAGTAAGTAAATGCAACTTGTATGTCAAAATACCTATATTTTTGAATGAGAACACAGTCATATATAAAACTTAGTCGCATGTTAATTCAATAACATACCAATTTATAATCATATACCAATTTATAATGCGCAATTATATCTCAATTTAAAAGAATATTTATATAGAATTATATTTATAATTTTCTGATTTGTGTAATAAATCAACATTTCAGTTAATTCTAATCATGAGGCTTTTATAATTCTATAGTCAAATAACTATAGAGACAAATTCATACTCATGGTTATCAGTTCTGCTTATCCAATTTGATAAATTTTTTTTTTGGATCATTTTTTTTTTTTTTTAATTTTTTTCCTATGAATATTGAAAGAACAAATAGCAAAAATTGACTACGGTTTTCGTAAATAAATTGCAGTTCCTTTAATTGTTGAATAAAAATTGGTTGAACAATTTTTTTCGTCAATTGTCGTAATTGTTCCAATAATTGCTGAGAGTTAATTACTGAAAGTTTTTTAAGTGCCTATTGGCAATTAATATTTCTTTTAAGCAATAATAGATTTATACACTTTCGCTTAAGAGTTGGAGTAGTTTCGTTGCTAGTACACTGGGTTTCTGATAGAGATTGGTTCATTGCCTAGAGTTTTATTGCACAAGGGCCACATTTGATAATGCTGGGCCCAACAATGGTGTAATTCTGATCCAGAAGAGTTGTGTTTTAAAACTCTATTAAGCGAAACGAATTGAAAGTGCCTGATATTATACTGAGGTAAGACACGATAAATCGGTAGACAAATTAAAGCAATCATTATGAGTTTGCTGTACCAGAAACAAAAATTGTAACTGTCTTGAGCTTTTTACTAACATAGCCTTAAACGTGATAAAAAAAATCATTTTTAAGAAATTACACTATTTCTAAATGATTAAATTTAAATTAAAATATATTGTAAATCGTTTTTTTATCAATTTTTATTATTATAAATCATTTGTATACAATATATATTTATAGCCAGATTTAATTAGTTAGTAGTGTAGCATTTTTCTCATCAGCAGAGTTGTAGTATTTCGTTTCCAGGAGAGAGGACTGTGTATTTTTTAACAAGTACATAATAACAACTTATTACTAAAATTGATAGCAGAAAAATTAATTCAAATCTGACAGCAGAAAATCAGAGTCATGGATAATGAGATCTCATGAAATTATCGATTGTCGTCTCTTCGACCTTTACATGTTGAAACAATTACTGATGGAATATGGACGTTGCATGAGTTGTTGTTGCGTCGTGATTGATCATAGACCATGGGCTGAGAAAGTGATTATTCCAATGCGAAGCGTGGGAAACTGACCCCCGATCCCTCTTAAAAGATATATATAGTGCTTGCAAATAAAAATTAAAGTGTTCTCATGAACCAGAAAGTGGCACTCTTCTTGAAGCCATTATAGGTCTAGTATAAGTCGAGACATTACAGTAGTATTAATTCAGTATTTCTGGAATAATTTAAGTTTGAATTTTATTACTGTTTAATACGTCTTATAATTAAACTCATGATTCATTTCAATTTCATACTTCGTAATTCAAAAAGAAAAAAAAATCTAAATACAATTTACAGTAAAAAGCAATGAATAACTTATATTCAGAGAGGTCAAAATAAGTTACCTGTTAAGCAAATCTTAAATAATAAATATATTTCTGATTCTTAGCATAATTGAAAAAGAAATTTAACACTAAAAGGACTCTTAAGTAAAAATATCTTAAGCGACTTTTAAATAAAAATATTTCAAAAATTTGATTAAAAGAAAAATGAATATACAAAAGCTACATTATTATCACTGAAATAAAAAAGGAAATAATACTCGGTTATTAAATTTCTCAAATTGATTCTCTCTAGATTTACATAATCTTAAATAATGCACTGCACTTTATTTTTTAGATGAATTACACCACTTTAACATCTTTCAATTTTTATTTTCTTGTAGTCTATGCATTTCAGTGTATTGAAAGCAACGTAAACAACAATTCCAATTCAATTTCCTTCCAAACGAAAATTCTACGTTTCATTATTAGATTAATTCGAATTACAGATCATGAAAGAAATGACTAAGTGTTTACCTGAAAAAGAAGAATAAATAATTAAAAGTTTGTGTTCTCCCTTGTTTGAAGCTAATGACTTGCATTTTAAAAACGGAAAAAAAGGAACAGGAAGAAATTCAATTTCAATGTTTTTCTGGAGTTACTTTTGTTGAAAGTTGGCAACGGTTTTTTTATAACATTAATTTTATTTGTGAACTCCGTTGAATGCATAGCAAAAACAATTTTGAGTAAAGCGTATTAATTTACTTTTAAAAAGTCTGAATAAATTTGTCTAAAAAAATAAATAAATAATTGTAGAAATAATATGGTTGTTTTCGTAAAAATTTTCAAACTTTTTAAGTAAAATTCAGACGATGTTCTTGTTATTTTTCGTTTATTTAAAAGGTTTAAAAGATTTATTTAATCTCTAAAAATGTTTTCTGTCAAAACAATTAAGCTTTATTTTTACTTAAATGATTTTATTAAGATATTTATTTGTGATAAAATAGTTTATATATTTATCGAGTAAGCTGTAGAATTATTTGTTTATTTAAATATTAAAATTTTTACTTCTTATAGATAAGTTCTATTTTATGATTTGAGATGATTGAATTTAGAAGTAAAAAATATTAGTTGCCAAAAATAATTTATAATAATAAAACTATAATCATATTAATAAAACTTTTCTAAAATTCCCTAAGCATTCATTTTGGCCATAGACAAGTTTTATGTAATATTTTTTGGTGTTGATGGTGTTATTTGAATTGTAATATCTTAAACTAAATTAAATGGGGGATTACTTTAGTAACTGCCAATTACTGTAAGGAAAAAAACGCAATAACCATTAATAATAATATACCCCATAAAATACAACACATCAGATCAAATACAAAATTAATTTTCAAAATAGGGCAATCTCAATAACTTTCTTAGATCCTCAATACCCTAAATCAACTAATCATGTGCTAATGTCTCAGGAGCTTATAATTTAGAGGGGAATTACACACTTACATTAAATTAAAAAATTTAGGACAACCGATTTAAGTTCATGACGCTTCACAAGGAATGGCGGAATCTAGGGACTTCGCTCACTACTGTTAAATAGTCGGTGAGACAGAGTTCACATTTCGGCTTCCTTGCTCTATGACCTATAGGACTCCTTTCTATTTTTCAATTCCTTCTATTAGCTCACACTCTCCCTATATATATCTTGTGCAAATTTTCAATCGTTCATAAAAAATACTTTTTATTCATCCACTCGAGTTCAAATGCATTTTTTAAAACTTGTAGTGGATGACACTTGATGTTAATACAGTTTTCTCAAATATTAATTCATTCATTAAATTTAATACATTAATTTTAGTTTTTTCTTTTTAGATTTAAGTTGCATACATCTACCAATAGATGGCGCCAGATAAACTTAAAAAATGAATGGAAATTATTTATGAAGAACTTTCTGCAATATAGTGACAAAAATGTAGGAATTGACTTTAAAAATATTTTTTTTTATATTAATTGTTTGTTCTTATTCTTCATTCCAAAGTAGGCGCGTTGTTTTTAGTCTTCGCTGGAGTTCGCTTTCTTTCGAGTAGATTCTTTTATCTCAGGACACCGTCCCGTACCTCGCCGATATTGCCATTTTCGCCAATTTTTGTTGTCGACTTTTGTAATTGCTTAGATTATTCGTCTATTTCCACTACGATAATCATCTATCTTCTTCCGTGTCTTTTGCCTCCTATCAGACAATTAGTTTAACGCATTCTAGGTGATGATCTTGATCATACTCCACTTGTTCTTCACGTCACATTTCCCATCACTTTTGATCCTCCAGGAGGTCTTATTCGTTATATTTCAACCTAAAAATCCATCCAGTGACCTATATGCTTTTCCAGTGATTGAGATTATATCAGCCCTAATCAGGCCAAGCAGTGCATTAGTCTTTTTTGGAAGTCAGGGTTGATTTGTCCCAAGATTTTTGACAAGAGGTATGTCACAAAACATCTGGAGAAAACACGGATTATCATTCACCATCACACAAATAGTTTAATTCCTTTGTAGCAATTTAACCAGATCAATAAATATCGTCGAATGCCAATTTTGTCGGACAACGTTTTTAACCAAAGAAATCCTACTTCAACGAACATCCTTTCACAAATGCAATGTACAATTAAATGATCAAAGAAGAAGAAGCATATTTGTTAATTTAAGTAAACACACCCCGACCATCTGTGATCACAAGATAGCGACAACAGGAAATGACCCTTTTTTGATTTTTCTACCGATCACGGGAAGGGTGAAAGTTTCACAAACATACCCTATATTCATTCAAAAACACTATGTAATTTAGATGCATAAAATATTAATAACAATATTATACCACACATTAAATACATGTCCGACACGATACTTTTAAACACAACAATAAAGTAATTAACTGGTGGTAAAGGAGATGGGTCACATTTTATGGCAATTCACAGAAAGGTCTTAAATGCAGCATAAGAATCTAATAATGATTTTAATAATTGATAACCGCAATTCTTCAGATAATACTGTTTCTGATCTCCTACACACATCTTCTAAGACTGTTTTGATGAATTAAGAATGGTGATACTATCTGTCAAGAAGATAAATATTTGTCATACAACCTAAGATTGTATTCCATTCAGAATATTAGAAAATAACTTCAAAACACGAAGTTATGTCCAACAAGCATACGTTGTGCACATCTTCAGAATGTCACCATCAAACTTTTGCCATATATATACTTCAAGTCATAAGGACAGCATTGTTTTAAGTTGATTAACTCATGGAATGGATTCAATAGAAGGCTATCTGAAGCAGAAGTTCTTTAGAAGTCTGGTACTCTCAGTTCTTAAGACTATTATCGTAAGCACACGAAACCATTTGTGTATGAGATACGTAGTTTTCACTATAAAAATCTTGTTGCAGTGGAATATACTAATGCCAGGAGTCTTTAAGAAAGTGTTCTCGTTGTTGCTGCTTATCCCACTTGGTAGATAGCAACATTTAAAAAAAGCCCACTAATCCGTGTAATTTCATGGTTTAAGAGAAACGGGGCAGCTTCTGTTCTGCTGGAGCACCCAAGAAGGTACACCAGTCTTTTGTTTGCAGATAGGAATTTTGCAAAATGTAGTAGTACCTCCAATACGGTAATGAAACAATTCAAACGATCCATATTTATGTTTTAATTTACTTTTACTGCATATTGCCTGCTTTTAGCTATACAGAAAAAAATATTTATGTAGCAAACATGAAACTTGCAAAAGCTTTGCAGAAAATTGTCAAGAATGGCATAAATAAGTTTCTTGAATGTACGTTTAGCTAGAGATAAGCTTCTTTTTTAATTATGTACGTTAAAATTGCTCAGTCCATAATAAACTATAATAGCATTTGTTTTACTCAATTGTTCATCACTTAAATGATTTCGTTTTTAAAGAATTTTAAATTTCAAACACATGCATGGATCAAATTTTACCTCCAGTATAAAAACTGTATACCACATGACATATAACCTGACCCAACTCCAATTACTCTTTCAAAATAAGTACAGTAATTTACCAATATCAAACCCGAACTTTTTTTTTCAAAGAAAGCACGTGAAAAACACTACGGATTAATTACACTGCACGAAATGGTGCTCCAGAACCCGGATCTACTTCCGATTTTAAATGGCATTCTCTGGAAAGCGGGTATTAAATTGTGCTCAACTTTTGAAAAGGAGGGCTCCCTTAAAAACCTTCTTTGAAGCCTCCGGTAATTACGTTTCATGTTAAGAGATAGCTCGTATCGGGAGAGGAGATAAGTGTTCGATGTTCCGTAATAGGCCTTCTTTCTTTTGTTACCAGAAGCTCCCCCTCTCGGTGGTTTTTGCTCCGTCATTAAAAAAAAAGCGGAGCAATTAGCCCAAGAACAAAGCGAGAGGGATATAACACCCCCTCCTCCCCCGCGTCCGTCGATCCGATGTTGGTGGTAAAAGGTAACAATTACCTTAATTCGAACCTTCTCTCTGCGTCTTGTCTCTGAACGAAAGGGGCCGTGTAATAGACTTCATTACGTAAGTGATCCGAAATAACTATAGAAAGCCTAGGTACTCGTATTCACGTTAAATATTTTACAAATTGGTAAAATATATATTATAATTAATATATTATTGGTAAAATATATATTGGTATTATAACACATTTCAGTTTGTAATTGTTATTTATTTGTTTATTATATCTCAAAGATGCAAGTATTCTAAATGTATTTAATTTCGTACAAGATGCAAGCATTTCAAAGATCGTTTGTATCAAAGATGCAAACGTTTCATATTTCAATTTTATTGTTTATTTGTTTTTTTACATCGACCTTTTATTTTACTTGATTGGATTGAAAACAACCATCAACTGGCGCTGATAGACGAGCATTTCCTTCCGAAGAAGCATTTAGGAAATATTGCCTTGCATTTGCATGCTTAACGAACGAAAATCTGAAACATTCCCAACAGGCAGTCTGGATGTTGATGCGATACTTTTTGACACCCCTTGCTTGCATAATCGCTAGCATTTCTACTCGTTCTTTTCAGGTTCCATTCGTTTTCATCGTCATTCGAAGAATTGATGGTTATTGATTACTGAATCCTATTATTATTATTATTATTCGTGTTCTATTAACAAGACATCGATGAGACTAGACCTACCTAGACACCTATAAGTGAACATTGACTTCTCAGAATGTTTTTTTGTGATGGCTTCGATATATACGCGTCGTATTGGAAATCCAAGGATCCAAGATGTACATCAGAAAGAAGGTACACAAGACTTTCATTTGCAGATATGCTTGTGTAAAGATACTAATACCTCCAATACGTTATTGAAACAATTTCAAAGATCTTTATTTGTGTTCTAATTTACTTTTACATCATATTGTCTTCTTTCTAATAGAGAAAATACAGAAAAAATTATTTATGTAACAAAGCTGAAGCTGTTAAAAGTTTTGCTAAAATTGCCAGAAATTGCATTAGTAAGTTTCTTAAATATACATTTAACTAAAGATAAGCTTCTTTTTTAAATTATGTATGGTAAAATTGCTGGGTCCTTAATAAACTATAATAGCATTTGTTTCACTCAATTGTGTTCATCACTTAAATTACTTCGTTTTTGAAGAATTTTAAATTCCAAACACATGCATGGATCAAATTTTACCTCCAGTGTAAAAGGGCATATAACCAGACCCAACTCCAATTACTCTTTCAAGATAAATACAGTAATTTACCAATATGAAACCCGAGCACTTTTTTTTCAAAGGAAGCACGGGAAAAACACTACGGATTAATTACACTACACGAGATTGTGCTCTCCAGAACCCGATCTACTTCCAATTTTAAATGACATTCTCTGCAAAAGCGGGTATTAAATTGTGCTCACTTTTGAAAAGGAGTGCTCCCTTAAAAACCTTCTTTGAAGCCTCCGGTAATTACGTTACATGTTAAGAGATAGCTCGTATCGGGAGAGGAGATAAGTGTTCGATGTTCCGTAATAGGCCTTCTTTCTTTTGTTACCGGAAGTTTCCTTCTTCGGCGGTTTTTGCTCCGCCATTAAAAAAGCAGAGCAATTAGGCCAAGAACAAAGCGAGAGGGATATAACACGACCTCCTCCCCTGCGTCCGTCGGTCCGATGTTGGTGGTAAAAGGTAACAATTACCTTAATTCGAACCTTCTCTCTATGTCTTGTCTCTCAACGAAAGGGGCCGTGTACTAGACTCCATTACGTAAGTGATCCGGAATAACTATATAAAAGCCTAGGTACTCGTGTTCACGATAAATATTTTGCAAATTGGTTCACGTTACAATTTGTACTTGTTATTTATATGATTATTATTATGTCTCAAAGATGCAAGTATTCTAAAGGTATTTTATTTCGTACAAGATGCAAGCATTTCAATGATGCAAACATTTTATATTTCAATTTTATTGTTTATTTGTTTTTTTACATCGACCTTTTGTTTTACTTATGGGGATTAAAACAGCCATCAACTGGCGTTGATAGACGAGCATTGCCTTTCGGAAAAGCATTTAGGAAATATTGTCTTGCATTTGCATGCCTAACGAACGGAAATCTGGAAACATTCCCAACAGACAGTCTGAATGTTGATGCGACATTCTGTGACACCCATTGAATAATCGCTAGCATTTCTACTCGTTCTTTGCTGGTTTCATTCGTTTTCAACGTCATTCGAAGAATTAATGGAGATTGATAACTGAATACTATTATTATTATTATTATTCGTGTTCTATTACCTAGACATCGATGAGGCATAGCTCTACCTATACACCTATGAGGCAACATTGCCTTCTCAGAAGGAGTTTTTTGGGATGGCTTCGCCGTTTACGCATCGTATTGGAAATCCAAGCATCCAAGATGTACACCAGAAAGTAGGAAGGAATTGTGCAAAGATACTAGTACTTTGAATACGTAAATGAAACAATTCCAAAGATCTTATTTGTGTTCTAATTTACTTTTATATCATATTGTCTTTAATAGAGAAAATACAGAAAAATTATTTATGTAACAAACCTGAAGCTGTTAAAAGCTATGCTAAAAATTGCCTAGAATGTCATTAATAAGTTTCTTAAAAGTACATTTAACTAAAGATAAACTTCTTTTTTAATTATGTATGAGAAAATTGCAGAGTCCTTAATAAACTATAATAGCATTTCTTTTACTGAATTGTGTTCATCACTTGAATTACTTCGTTTTTGAAGAATTTTAAATTTCAAACACATGCATGGATTCAAATTTTACCTCCAGTATAAAAACTGCATACCAGTATTCCATATAACCAGACCCAACTCCAATTACCCTTTCAAAATAAGTACAGTAATTTACCAATATGAAACCTGAACCATTTTTTCAAACGAAGCACGGGAAAATCACTACGGATTAATTACACTACACGAGATTGTGCTCCGGAACCCGATCTACTTCCAATTTTAAATGGCATTCTCTTAAAAGCAGGTATTAAATTGTGCTCAGTTTTGAAAAGGAGTGCTCCCTTAAAAACCTTCTTTGAAGCCTCCGGTAATTACGTTACATGTTAAGAGATAGCTCGTATCGGGAGAGGAGATAAGTGTTCGATGTTCCGTAATAGGCCTTCTTTCTTTTGTTACCGGAAGCTCCCCCTTCTTCAGCGGTTTTTGCTCCGGCATTAAAAAAAAAAAAGCAGAGCAATTAGGCCAAGAACAAAGCGAGAGGGATATAACACGACCTCCTCCTCCTCTTCTTCGTCCGTTGATCCGATGTTGGTGGTAAAAGGTAACAATTACCTTAATTTGACCTTCTCTCTGCGTCTTGTCTCTCAACGAAAGGGGCCGTGTACTAGACTTTTATTACGTAAGTGATCCGAAATAACTATAGAAAGCCTAGGTACTCGTATTCACGTTAAATATTTTACAAATTGGTTTGCACTTGCTATCAAAATTGTACTTGTTATCAAGTTTGTACTTGTTATCAAAATTTGTACTTGTTATGAAAATCAATTTGTACTTGTTTTTCAAGTTTTTGTTATTGAAATCAATTTGTACTCGTTTTTTATTTAATTATTATGTCTCAAAAAAGATGAAAAGCATTTTAAAGATTTTTACTTTTTCTTTTGATAAAATGCAAAGTATTTCAAAGAATATTGCGTTTGTTAAATCAAAATTGTTTTGCAAGCATTTTAAATGTCAATTTTGTCCTCGTTTTTCATTTGTGTTATCGAAATCAATTTCTACTTGTTATTTTTTTTATTACAAAGATGAAATCATTCGGCAAATGCTTTTCAAAGTTTTTGTATCACTTGAAAAAAAATTTTAAATTTTTTATTGCAATTTTTTAACACAGGCCTTTTTGTGTCACTTGAAACAAAAGGCCGGTGAATATGTTACAAACAACCATCGACTGGCGTTGATAGACGAGCATTGCCTTCCGAACAACGTTTATGAAATATTGCCTTGCATTTGCATGTCTAATGAAAGAAAATACGAAAGCATTCCCAGTCTGTCTGATTGTTAATGCTAGAAGTTTTGATACCCCCTTACCATAATCGTAAACATTTCTACTCGTTCCTTGTTTACCCTCGTTGGTTTTCATAGTCATTCAAAGAATTTATGGAGATTAGTCATTATATGATTCATAACTGAATCCTATTATTAATATTAATCGTGTTCTACTACCCAAACAGCCCATCGATGAACGAACATTGCCTTATCAGAAGGAGTTTTTTGTGATGTCTTCCCATTTACGAGTGGTATGGGGAAAATTCATAAACTATCGATGTAAGTCGCATTTCACACTTTTCCACAAATGGCAAAAAATTTCTTGCATCTGAAAACAGTGATTGCAGCGGAAGTCTCCAGCGAAAAAGCAGCAAACATAGGTTTTCTCCCATTTTAATATAATACGTTACACTAAACCAAAATCTGGATATTTACCATGAGTACAATAGATGTGAAAATTTCTTTTTAAATATTTTTGTGACAAGAATCTTACAAAAGTTATTGTCATGACATAATTTATAGAAATTAACAATTTCATTTCCTAACGAAATTTTAACTTTTATTCGACGTTGCACTTTTTTTAATCTTTTACAGTCTACTGTAAAGATCCGGTAAAAAAACTGGAAATATTTTAGACAGAAATTCAAACTATATTTCAGATCCTAATATTTCTACCAAATCCTGGTAATAGTGTATCCCATCTTCCAGAACAACAATGCACGATGTCCTTCCAAGATAATGAATGCAAAATGGCTTCCCTTTTGAAAGAAGTCCCTCCGTCTGTGCTCCTGATCGCGGGCGGTCAGGAGGAGAGCCGCTAATCCGTCTTTCCGGGGGGAGCGATCCCATAAATGCGTCCTACAACCCCATCCACGATCCGAGGTTTTTGCAATTACGTCAGCTTCCCCAGTCCCCGTCGAGACAGACGGTCACAGTTAATCAATGCCATCCACTGAGAAAGAAAAAGAGCTGCATGTGGGCATCTGAATGGGAGGTTGAACACGTGCGAGTGATGGGTGACAGGTGGGCGATTCTTTTGGAGGAAAGAGAGACTTGAATAAATTCTAGAAAAGATGTGCCTCGGTTGATGAGGCAGAAAAGAATGGTGTCGAAATTGAACACACGTTACAAGTGTTGAGAAGTTGAAAGCATTAAATTGTCATTGCCATTGCAGTATCCTGAAATTTGATGTCAATGCGTGAAATTTCAGCAGTAGAGGATATACTAAAAATTATTCTTTAGTAAAAATCCCAGAATCATTCACAAGCATACTAAAATAAAGGCATCTATTCATTAACCAAAAATTAGTTTTACCATAATATAAATCTTGATATGTAAAAATACTGCCTGATATGAAAAGGAAATATTGTAGTCAGAGAATACTTTTAATATGTTCACTACATTTAGTGTTGTATAAGAATAAATCTGAAAAATTCCATCTTGATGTGCTACAACTATGTTGCCCCCTTAAGCGTTCGATTTGATATCTGTTAACTACACGTTTTGTTGATCAGTTAACGAATCGCCCCATTTTGATTTTACACTCATGTCCATAAATTAAGGAAATGATGTTCAGGCAAATAAAGAGACAGAAGCAAAAAAAATTTGACATAATTGTAAAGTCTATTTATTAAACAAAAGGTAAAGAGCAAAAAAGATGCTATATGTTTGACATAATTAAGAAAAATTGCGATTTTTACTCCCTGAGCAAATTTCAAAAATGAATCTATTTACAAAAAACAGTATAACATGGTTAGTATGATGGTTAATATGGAGTATGTCTCCCGGATGATGCAATACTGCCCTTACAACGCCTAGGCATGCTGAGTATCAAATTATCAATCTGATCTTGGGGGAATATTACACCACTCATCAAGCAATGCCCTCCGAAGTTCCGGTTGACAGGTGGGAGGGGGTTGACGGGCTGCAATTTGTCGGCAAACCATATCCCACACATGTTCTATTGGATTCAAGTCCGGTGAGTATGCTGGCCAATCCATACGGGTGATATCCTCCAATTGAAGGCATTCGTCTACAATGTTTGCACGGTGAGGACGGACGTTGTCATCCATAAACAGAAATTCAGCACCCATGGCGCCCCGAAACAAACGTACATGTTGTTCCAGAATGACATCCCGATAGATGTGGCCTGACATCGTTACACTCTGAACATGCAGGTCAATTCTGGAACCAAGAATAATTCCTCCCCCAAACGAGCCATCCTGCACCACCGTAACGGTGTCGTTCAATGGTGTTCTCTTGGTGGTAACGGGTACCTGGCGCTCTCCATATGAAAGTCCGGCGAGAATCAGACTGCAAACTAAACCTGGACTCGTCGGAAAACATCACACAAGACCACTCTTGCGGTGTCCACAATGCATGCTCTCTACTCCAGGTTAATTGCAGTCGACAGTGAGTTGCGGTAAGTGGAACACATCTGACAGGCCTACGAGCATATAGACAGATGTGCCCTAAGCGTCTGTACACGGTCTGCCTTGAAACTTTCGTACCGGTAGCTGAAGAGAGCTGACGAGACAGGTCTGATGCTGTGCTCCGTCTGTTTCTTTTGGCAGTAACTGCTAAGTACTGGTCCTCCTTCGGCGTCGTAACTCGGGGGCGACCTGTGCTGTAACATCTACCACGTTACCATCATCTTGGAATCATTGCCAAAGCCTGGAGTTGACACTCTGGGCGATTCCAAGTTCCTCGGATACTTCCAGCTGGTTACGTCCACATTCCAGTCGTCCGATAATTCTACCACGTAAAAAATCATTCAAATGCTGCCTTTGTGCCATAACTATGCGGTTATTGCACTGAAAGGCTTTTAAAGGGCTTATTAAAATTTTACTTCTTTGCCACCATTCCTTATATACCCCCTCTCTTACATTCTCGTTATTGTGACGTACTATTCGCGCCATCTGGTGGTTTCCTGTAATTTGCATATTCTTCTTCAAGATGTGTGTGATAATTCTACAGCTGAAATTTTTATGTTAGAGTTCAATTTGTGTGTGATTCTGAATTATCCTTAATTTATGGACATGAGTGTAGTTGGCATTTGAACATTAAGTTAACAGTCATTCGACTAAGAGTGAATTTCCATCTGCAACGTGACGTCCATTTTGACGTATCAAATTAGAGATCGAGAATGATTGTCCATGGAAATAAAGCCTCATGTTATAAATTGGTACATGAGAATTTGTGTTACTCGTAATATATGGGGATGTCAGTCCTGATGAAAACGGAAATATTGTAGTCAGAGAATATTTTAATAAGTTCACTTCATTTGCATGAAGCACAAGAATAAATCTGGAAAATTCCATCTTGAAGTTCTGCAACTATGTTGCCCACGTTACGCGCTCGAGTTGATTAGTCTACTAGCAACACATTTTGTTGCTGAGCTGACGAGTCGCTCCTTTTTGATTTCAGAACGCATTTGAATCTTAAGCTAACGCTTATTCGACTAAGACTTCATTTCCATCAGCAACGCGAAGTCAATTATGACGTATCAGATTAGCGATCAAGGATGAATGTCAATAGAAATTAAACCTCATGTTTTCAATTGGTGCATGAGAGAGCCAAGTATATCTGTAAACTTATCAGTAACATTCAAAGTGAAATAATTCCCCGGAAATATAAAAGAATCTTTATGGGAATTTTTTATCAGAAGTTCACAATAGTTCCGAAAATATAACGTAAATAACGTTAATAAAGGTTATTACAAAAATCAGTTAAATGTGTAATTATCAAAAATAACTGTCCAAATCAAAATGAGTTGCTCTTCGTACCTATTACTCTTTACTATCCAGATTTTTATATATATATTTTTATCACGCTGCCCTCTACTAATTCAAATACGAAACAACCTTCTAGAAGAAACTGAAGTCAAAGAACATAACTTCTTTTTTCCTCACTCATTTCCAATGACCTGTGCGGCAAACCTTACAAATCCCTGCGAGCCTTTAAGTTGAAAACATGAGTGCTGCCGGTACAATCCCAGATCTCAAATAATCAAAACACGAAGTCGTTTTCCATTCTCTTTTTATTTCCTTCCCAATCGCCGGAACCATTTCGCTTTCGTTATACCCCAACTCGAAAAGAAATCTCAACGACCTGCATTCTGCTATGGAGGGAAAGGGCCCTGTCCCCACATTTAAACCCTCCTCGAGTTAATGGGCGAACAACCCCTCCCCCCAAGACGGGAACCATGGAAGACAACATTCCCATTCTGGTTGCCAATGATCATAACAATCATTGGAAAACCTCTCAACTCAGTTCGGCTGTTCCCACTTTAATGTAAATTTTATGCACCCTGCGGCTACTTCACGCAGACGATAGTTCTCGTGGAAGATGGCAGAGCCACTCTGCGGACAACCCTGACAGTTTATTGCGCGGAGGTTCAAGCAGTTTTGTCTGTTGCTGATGGAAGGAATGGGGAAATTGCTGTTTGATCTTAAATCAGATAATGGAGTTGCGGATATGAAACAAAAAGCAAACCACAAGAGAAAAACTGTGGAAGGTCTTATATTCTAGTTGATTGAAAAAGTTTTTTTAAGATTGAAATTGCTTTATGAATTAATATAATATAATATAAGTTATTAGCTTTATTAATTAATTAGACAGCTTAAAATGAAATTTGATAATCTAGCTACAGATATCTTTTCTTTCCTCTTCATTCCACATTTTAACATGAAGATGCAATTCAAAATAATGAGGGGGAATTTTACAATTGAAAAAGATAAAGGAAAAGTATGGGCCAAAAAAAAATAACCAGAATGATACATAATAAATTGATTTATATCATGATTTGCTAGAATCTATAGATTTATCAACTCCATCACAAAAATAATTATAAACATTTGTTTTGTTGCTCTACTTTCACTTTGTGCAAACTTTATGCTAATTAGATCGGGACCTACAGTTTAAAATGGATTCAAATCACCAATAAGCAACCATGCCACCGCCAAGATTTGAGCCTGAAGCTTCTGGTATCAATGTCCAACTAGCCATTTGGCAATCAAGCCGTTATAATCAAAGAATATTGGACAAGAATGGATGTTATATTTACACCTTAAGAATAAAATGCTTTCCTTTTTTTTTTTTTTTTGTTGGATTTTGGTGATGTTTACATTTGGTTAAGCATTTATTATACAAACTTCTGTTAAGGAATTTTAGGGAACTTAAAGAAAATGAAGACAACAGAAACAGATATTTTAGGAGAGCTACTCCGAGGGCTGTTTGACTCACGAGGCAAGATACTGAACATCACTAATGCCATCAAGTCTCATCGTTTTTTTGAAACAGTGTCTACAACAACGCCACCAAAGGATTGAACCTCCGCTCTAATGCTCACTAGAAGCGCACGTTACCACTGAGCAACAAATCGGGCCACTTTTTTTTAATATACACAAACTCAGTGGTTGATTTTATATAATTGCCTTTCATTGCGCCTGACTTCTTTGTGGTGCAGCCTTGTCCAAAAGCTTCCGTGAATTTTAAGATTGAGCTTAAATTTAAACTCAAAAAACAAATCATCATGACATTTGCGATTTCGATGTCCATCGTGAATCTCAGTATTAGTTTTAAAAGTAATCATCATGGTATTATCGATTGCAATATCAGCCAGTGAATTTAGACATCATAAATTCAACTGTTATATAAAATATAAGTAGAATGGGGCACCAGGTTGAATTTATTAATCTGAGTGATTTATTAAGCGTATATTTCCATTTCAAATATTGTTTTGTTTCTATGACCTATAACACGTTTATTTTAATACAAAAGTGGCATTTATTAATTAATAAACTTTAATTTCATTACCATTATTTTTAAACAATTTTGTGTTTAATGGAGTTAGTCGCTGATTAAATTCTGTGACTTAAATTCAGAGCATGACTCGCATCTGAAGTGTTCAATTAATCGAAGTGTAAAGTCAAATATGAGCTCCAGTAAGCTAATAACAAACATTATAAGTCAAATATGAATCGAAATAGAAGTCAAATATGAACTCCAATATGCTAATAAGAATGCCCTTCCAGAACAAGCTAAAGAGAATACCTTTTTGCCGTAAGTCCAACAGAATATTCCACTAATTTCAACTCTAATTAAGGAAGATTCAGTCACAGCCAAATTTGCTGGGAACCCGAGGTTGTTTGTTTCGTGTTCTGATTGGCACCTTCGAACGGTTATCTTGGGGCCTCTTTCGAACATTTTCCGGGATTATCAGCGGATGTGATGAATACGAATGCCGCTCGTCCATCATTCCCGAAGAAAACAGGAACGCGTGCTCCAGGAAATTATTACAAAGCAAGGTGATTCGTCAA
>BPLR01018043.1:0-35988 GCA_021605095.1 Caerostris extrusa | reverse complement strand
TCATTAAATCAATTAAAAATATATTTATTTGAAAACTAAAGTTAAACCGCATATAACGGTATAGGGACACATATGTTAATCGTTTGAAAATCCCAAAAGACGGCACAGTAAAAAAAAACTGGTTATTTTTCAAGTTTTTAAATAAATAAGTCAATGTTATGAGAAAGACACTTACAATAGATGAGTACAAATTACTCCTTAAATTAAAAAGTTAAGATTCTTGCAGAGTTATTATATTCTACGGTCTTTAGGAATGCAAAAAAATTTAATTTTCTGATGATTAATGTTAACATAGACTGGTCTTTAGTATAGTCCTCGATGCAAATTATTTAGGAGATGTAAACAACATGTCAAATAACCATCAAATTATTTAGATTGCTTTGCGACACGAATGTTAAGGTCATCATTGCCAATTGTCATAACAATCTCTGTTCTTTTCAAAATAAATTTGGCAAGTGAAGAAGCGAAATGCTCTATCTGACACCATGTGTATGCAAGATGGAGAACCATTTATAGGTATTCTGCCAAACATATGCTTAACTACAACCGTTTTTGAACCAAATTATCTCCTTCCATTCACGTTTTCCGTTCACATTCGTCGTTCGGAAGTTTTTTAAACTTTCCAAAGCTTCTTCTTCAATCTGTTAGCTTTACAGGTTCATTCCATGACTTTAGCCAAGAGTGAATACCACTTGAAGGTCGCCAACAATTCACGCATGGTACGCCGCTAAATATCTGGTATGTCCTTGCAGTGCCCCTGTCCCTAGATCTGCTCCAACGGCTTTAACTAGACTAAGGCTTTAGCAGCTAGACTGTCCACACTAAGAGTTTGACCTTCAATGGAGACGAGAAGACATATGCCCTTTGTCATTTGTTCGTCCATCGCGTCTCCCTCTCATCTCATCGATTGTATTGGTGCCTCTGTGGATAACTGTTGAATGAGGGGAGGACAGTTTACGATCTATTGATGCAGCATGATCTACTGAACTTGGTTTAGGACTCTAAATCAGGGGATGAGCAACAACAACAACAATGTTTTTCGTGGCCACAAGGTTACTTGATCTCACTCAATGTCTTTTTCTTACTGTGACGATACCCGAAATCAAAGTGTATTCATCTAACCAGCAAGATGTATAGAATTTGAAAGGTGCCATCAGACGTCAGGTTCAACAGATTCCCCTTTACTATGGTTCGTGCTTCAATGGTATCCACCATCTGTCGAATGCAAGTGTCATCGTGTGTGAAGGATGTCGCTTGGAAAATGTGTGAAACACATTAAAATGCTTTTGCTTTTCTGTTGCTCCTCTGTCTTTTTTGGTTATTTTTATTTTTTCTTAGTCTGTCCAGTTTTTGTGCTAAATCTCCATTTTAATGTTTTTTATGATTTTTCACTATGGTTTTCATTCAATAAAAATACCAGGAATAGTACTTAGCTTAATGGTAGTTTAACTGTTTGCATTTTATATTTCGTTATCTTTTTCTTTCTCTCTCTCTGTATATATATTCTGTGTAAATATTATCCCGAAATCTGTAAATAAATACATAAAAATCAGTTCTGTAACCAACTTTAATTTTGCTGGTTGTAAAGTAGGCTCCATAGAGTGACAACTGAAACAGCACTTGATCTAACTCACTGAGCATGTTTCGTACGGTGATTGAAATGTGGTCTTCAATTGTTTTAGCAAAATGGTTTTTTATGTCGTCAATGCGGTTATAAGCCTTTCCTCGAAGCGGTAACTTAACTTTTGGGAAAAAAAGAGATGCTATTTAACGTAAAATATGGTCGATGACAATTGTTGAATTTTTTTGCAAAGGCCTCTTCCAAAATGGCTCTTACAATCGGCTTTCGATGGTTTTTTAACCAAAATTGAGCTCTTATAGAACCAATCTTGCAGTTATACGTTCCTTGCCAAAACGTCAGTCATAATGTTATGAATGTACCTAACAGGTAAGCTCACCTCTACACCCAAATCTCTTAAGATTCATATGACAATTTTTGAGGACCAACTATCGCCTGATTTTGTCGATATTTTTCAATTCCTTCTATTCTCTCACACTCTCCCCTATATATATATATATGTTCAAATTTTCAATCGTTCATAAAATACTTTTTTATTCATCCTCAAATTCAAATACATTTTTTTTAACTTGTAGTGGATGACACTTTGATGTTAATACCGTTTTTACAAATAATCATTTCATTAATTAAATTTAATTAATTGATTTGAGTTTTAGATTTAAGTTGCATATATATGCCAATAGATGGCGCCAGATAAACTTAAAAAAAATGAATGAAAATTATTTATAAGGACTTTCTTCAATATAATGAAAAAAAAATTAGGAATTGCTAATTTTTTTTTTTTTTTATATTACTTGTTTATTTCGTAGGAGATGAAGCACAATGAGGCAAAACCAATCCCATTTTGCAGCCTTCTTTAAATATCTGTGCAAGTCATATGTTTGTGTCTTTGGCATGCACTATTTACCATAAGTCTTCTGCAAAATCTTTCGCCTGTCAGCAGATAAAATTTATCTGAAATATAAGTTAAGTCAAAAACTATACTGTTTTAATACAAATATAGCTGCTGTCAAACACTGTGTGACTAATCGCGCTCAAATTCCGCGCGTGTAAACTGAATGTAATGCTAACAACTTAAAAAAATTGTAGCAAGATATTTTACACTCTTTATACCACTTTAAAATAAATATTTACACTCATATATTTTACAGTCTTTTGATATTTTTGCACTTTTATTTTATTTTACGTTTTAAATTATAAATTCCGGATGAATAAATTTTACAGTGAGAATATATCTAAAGCTCTCTCTCTCTCTCTATGTATATATATATATATATAACAAAATATGTATAATATTTATTTAAGATTGGCAACATATATTTAATATATGATGCCAATCTTGACTAAGTATTAAAAATATTTTGTTAAAGATATATACATATATATTTTAGATTATTCTTCTCAACAGTAAAAATGTCAATTGGCAGTGTTTAATTTAGTAGACAGTTGACTAAATCCGTAAATAAATTCGTTTAAAGTATGTTGCCAATGTATAATATTACACATATCTATAAATAATATTGTATCGTAATAAATATTACACATATCTTGTTAAACCTATCTATATATGTATATATGTATATAAATATATATTATGTATCTATATATATGTATGCATATAAAAAGCAAATTGACATTTTTTAATGAGAATAAAAACGTAATGAATATATATATATATCTTTAAAAATATGTTTAATACGTATTCAAGATTAACAACATATATTAATCTTATTTATATGCCAATTTAGTAAACTTTATGCATATTGAGCAAAACAAAATTGACATCTTTTTATTGTTGAGAATAATCTCAAAAACGTTTTTTCTTAAATACGGTCTTCGAAGAAAATTGTTAAAAAGTTTCATTCTGCCAAGCCACTACCAAAAAAAAAAAAAAAGCATATTTGAATATTTTCTAACTTTTACGAAAATAGTATAACAATTTCTAGAGAAAAAAAAACTCTAGAAATACATTTTCACTACATTAAGCTAGTTCTCTGTTAAACTGTATTATGATGAGAAACGAATTACCCACCATTATATTTATGTTAATTTTGTTTTTGAAAGTGCTTTAAATGTTTTTAATTACTTTACTCGATTTTTTTGGTGCTTTAGTTTTTAACTTAACAGTAACAACCTTGCTAATTATATTTAACTAACTATAAAGTTGCCAAAAAGTTAAAATAATTACAGAAAAATTTAATTTTCAGTAGATGCTAATGAGAGAATCTTCCTCCATTAATAGTGACTTTAAAAAAGCCGTTATGTAAAAGAAATTGAATAGACTCATTATAGAATAAAAAAAAAAAAAAAAAAACAATTTCTAAAAAATCAAAATAATGGAAGATTGTAGAAGTGTTTAATATTTAGCTTTGTTTTGTTTAAAAAAAAAAATTGCAAACTATTAGATTTCTCCTCTGAATAGATTTCATTTCCGCATATTGGGGCAAATATTTTTTTTGGTAAAATTTATTTCTGACTTATCTATAGATTTTAGCGATAGCAATCTTAAAATTAAAGCGGTTTTGTACGTTAAGTCATGAGTAAATTTGGCCTTTACTTTACCAATACCAATCAGAGCAATAAATCAAGTTACATCCAATGAAAATGAAGAAGAAAAAAAGTTATGTCTACAACTTAAACACACAAACATTAAAATAACTCGTATGTTATACGATAGTCCTTTAACTTCATCAAGCCGCCAGATGACCTATTGGCTAGCGCTGTGGCCTTTGGTACTACATTCTTCAGGTATGATATCTGGAGGTGGCATGGATGCTTGTTAGTAGTTCGGAATCAAGTTAAACTATACGTCAAGTCTAATTAGCCTAAAGTGTGAAAAATAAGACAATGAGATCGACAATGTATCAACAATGATGACTTTATGACCGTAATATGACAGTAGATTGACAATTCCTCAAAAATATGTTTCTGGTGAATTATGTCACACCGAAACATAGCAAAAAAATGTTTTTAATTATTTTAATTTTTTTTGTCCATCACACTGTATATACCGAGATTATTAAAAGATCATTGCATTACTTAAAGTAGATTAGAGCTTTTGGCCAACTACATCAGGATGTGAAAATTGCCATAAATCTTTACTGATTAACCTCATTTCTAAATGAAGCTAGCTCTCCAAAAATCACGAATTTCTTACCATGATATCACCTAATTTCTCATTGTAGCAATGTTCACAAGATATACATTAAAAACAAGATAAAAAATAAGTGTTTCTGCATTGTAAAAAAATTCAAATTTGAAAAACTCATTCGGCATGCATTCGAGAAAAGGAATCTCATTTCAAACATATAATTATGACATTGTTCAATGTATTTTCCTGTTTGCTTCTCATAATAAGCACCCTTTCCATTTAGTTCAGTTTATAGTATGATTCATTAGAACATTTTAGTTATAAAATATTTTTTCATCAGTAACACTACTATAAGGACAAACCTTACACATATAATATTAAGTACTGTACATTTTGCTGTTTTACTCTTAAAGCTACATTTTATGTATTTTGATCAAACTTCATTTTATTCATCCTCTTTTTGATTGATTTTTCTTTCTTTATAACCTTTACTACTTAGTTGGGTTTGAAAATATAAATGGAAACCATACATTTCTTAAATTTGCCTTAGAATGATTTATTCGTAATCTGATTTAAGAATTAATGTAAGGCTTCCATTCCTGCCACTGTCAAAAATGTTGCACTTCAATGATTTCTCATAAGCTTGAAGGCTATTAAAATAAGTGTGTGATTTAATTTTTAAAAAGTTTTTATTATAAAATATTAAGTATAATTTAATGTTATAAAATTTTGGCATTGCAGTAACCAGTGTAAAATAATTGTTCTTGTTATTTTATGCAACTATCTTTATTCTAGTAGCGATTTATATATTCTTATTGTTACGACAAACTTGATTAAGTTTAAAATGTAAAATAAATTATTAAAATGCATCAATACTGAAAATTATTTAAATATTTTTGACACTAAATTATCGGGAGACGGACGTTAATCCATAAATAATTTGTGTAAAATATCTAAAGTCAATCTTATATGTTACATTATAATCCAAGCAATTTATCTAATAAATGTTGATGTTTTTTTTATTTAAAAGACCTTAATGGAAATATTAAAAAAAAATTCAAGAATTTTGTTAAATTTAAGGGCTTTTAACGTCGATGGGCCTCATGTTCCGTTTAGGAAGGCCATGAACAGTTCATCGAAGGCCGATGAGGAAAGGACATTGATTTCTGGAAAAACTCTTAAGGATTATTTCCTGGCATTAGCATGTGACAATCCCCAGAATTTCTTTAAAAGAAACCTGACTGTCAATGACACTACACATTTTGTCAAAATCGCAATCGAGTCACCTTGTCTCCAGAAAGTTGTTACCATAATGGACATCGCAATGACATTCGTCATCTGTCAGGTTCTTAGATTAATCGTTTATAGAATAAGTAAACTGACAACTGAATAACTCACACTTAAAAAGCGATTTGGTGAAGAAGAACAATGAAAATTCTAAGAAAAATATCTTAACAATAAATAAACATTTTTTAATTTCGTAAAAAAAAAAGATTTTGCTCGTGTTTTTTTGATCAAACGAAACTTAATTTTTAAGGAAACTGTTTATCAAAATTCTACTGTATTGTATAATTTTGTGCAAAATCTTTCGATAGTTAAAGATACTTCTAATAATATTTCCCAAATGAAAATTAAGAAAAATGAAGAAAAAAAAAAAAAAAGTCATGAAACATTTAAAACGGTATTTTAGATTTTTTTCTTTGTTTAAGAAAAAAAAAATTTCCTGAATCTACTTCGCCTGCACCTTGACACACATTGTAGAGTATGCAGGTACTCTACTGCGGATAATACGGGGATATTTGTAGAAAGATTTCGTTTCAACCGGCCTATTTTCAGTTTCTTTATTTTCCCTCAAGAACTGCTGATTCAGTCAGAAAATTCTATTTCACACTTGAGATTTTTTTTTTCTTCATGAGTGGAGGGACAAGGAAGTGACGTTTAAGTGTTAGGAACGCATTTTTTTCTTTGGATTTGAATAAAATATTGTATTTTATTCACAACGTTTAATAGTTGTATATTTTAAATATATATTTAAAATAATTTAATTAATTTAATTACTTTATTAAAATTACCCTTGTTGGCTTTTCATAGTGTGCCATCTAAACAGATTTTTAATTTTAATTGCGTATTATTTATAAATGAATTATATTAATATTATATATAACATTATTCTATATTGTATAGCATTATTATATACAACTATGCTGTAAATAATATATAGCGGCCTGATGGTCAATTGACTAGCGCTCTGGCCTTTGGTACCACAGGCTTTAGATTCGAATTCTGGCGAGGGCATGAATGTTAGTGAGTGGTTCGGAATCCATTTTAAACTGTAGACCCCAGTTTAATTTGTCTAAAGTGTGCACAAGATGGCCGTAGAGTGACAAACCTAACATCTAAATATTATATAACAATAATGTACAGAACATTTATCATCATGATTGTGTCCAAGAAAGAGATTCCATGCAAGTTTTATTGAATTAGCAAAACCATAAAAACCAATTTAATTAAATTATTTCAATGATTAACATGTAATTTACATTATATTTGGCATGATTTCAAATCATTCTAAACATTACGATTTTCATCCATATGTAGTTCAATTTCTTCTAAAGAGGAACATGTATTTCTTTTAACTTTCCTTTCTTACCATATGCTTTAAGGCCTATAGGTTTATCTTTTTCCAAATACTTGCACTATAAAAAGATAATATTTCTCTTGTCGAGCTTCTTCAGATCGAAATCATGATCTTCCACCAGGTTATTCCAAGCATCAGATATTAAAAATATCCCGTTATTATATTATTTAAAATTTCGATCATGAAGACATTAGGTAATTATTCCTTTATTTAATAATTATTTTATTCAGAATTATTTATTTAATAATTATATTGCATGTCAATTGCTTAAATTTCAGACTTATTTCAATGAGCTTTGTTTGATTTGTGTAAAAAAAATTAACACAAATTACATAAATTTAATAGTGAACGGTTTAAAGCTCTGGACTTTAATTTGATCTCGCTTCTTGAACTTTGATAAACTTCCATTAATTATATTCGATATTTGAATAGAATTTATATTTTGTGAATCATTATCTATCAAATGCTTATTTTATTTTGACATGAATATTTAAAAAAAATTTTTACGTATAAGTTCCTTTTATAGACAATATATTACGATTATATGAAAATGCAACTGCAGACTAAATTCAGTTTTTAGAGATACCGAATGAATTTCATCACAAATAACAACAAATACAAAAGCAACTTCGATCTCTAAAAGTGTACTTAACTATTTCAACAACATATATCAACAAAACCATCCACATCAACTATTGTATTTGGAAGTAATGTTGAAGCAACAATAAATGTTGATAAATAATGTTAACTATACTAAAAGTATCACTTTTTGATATTGTCTCTTATTGTCTTGTTAAGCAGTGAGTAAATAAGAAATTAGATGAGATATTTGGGTTAGTAGATAAATCTGGTTAGAAGTGTGTTTTATCACAGCAAACATTTCAAGAAGTGTATTTATTTACATTTGTGACAAAACAACTAAAGATTGTATAAGAAGTTAAAAAAGGATTAAGGATTAAGGTATACATTATTATTACATGCATTAGATTTTGTTTTTATGTATAAATATATTCATAACTTGATAAAAGTTTTTAAATAAAAGACTGGCATACATATATCACTCTCGCTTTCTATAAATATCTATACAGATATTTAAATACTGATTTGGGAGAATTAGAGACTTACTTTAATAAATAATAGATAATACTTTTAAATCTTTACGTATATAAATATATACTTAGCACATACAGCAAATATTGTAGTAAGTAAGATAAAAATTATGTTTAAATATACTAGTATAGGGGAAAACAAGTCTTTCACTATACCAGCCAAAGACCATAAGCAAACATATATTACATATCTATTCATATGCATCAAATTTAAAAACATAAGATATATAGCAGAGTAATGAAAATTGAAGTTTCAGAAAACATAAAAAAAAAAAAAAGGAGAACAGTATTAAATAAAAATATTTTTTTTTTTCTATCTTTATGTTTATATGTAATTGATTTTTCAGTTTTTTTTTCAATTTCAATAATTTTTTCATAATATTGTTCAATTTCCACAAATATATATGTATAATACACTGAAGTGACAAAATCATGGGATAGCAATATGCAAATTTTCAGATGGCAGTAGCATCGCGTAGAACAGGTATAAATGCGCAGTGCTTTCGCAGAGCTTTCATTTCTGTTCAAGTGAAGAGGTTTTGACGTGATGATGACCGCACGACGGAATTAACAGACTTTGAACGCGGAATGTTAGTTGGAACTAGACGCATGGGTCATGCCATTTCGGAAATCGTTAGATAATTCAACATTCCCAGATCCACTGTGCCGAGAGTATGAAATTTCAGGCATAACATCCCACCATGGACAGCGCAGTGGTCGACCGCCTGCACTTAACGACCGAGACCGGCGACGTCTGCAAAGAGTCGTAAATTCTAACAGACAAGCAACACTGCGTCAAATAACCACAGAAATCAATGTGGGACGTACAAGGAACTTGTCTGTTAGAACTGTGCGGAGAAAATTTGGCTTTCTTGGGCTATTCCAGCAGAAGACCGACTCGAGTGCCTTTACTACTGACAGAACGACATCGCTTGCAGCGACTCTCGTGGGCACGTGAGAATATCGGTTGGTCCCTAGATGAATGGAAAACCGTGGCCTCGTCCGATGAGTCACGATTTCAGTTGGTAAGAGCCGATGGTAGGGGTTCGAGTGTGGCGCAGACCTCACGAAGCCATGGTCCCAAACTGTCAGCAAGGCACTGTTCAAGCTGGTGGTGGCTCCGTAATGGTGTGGGCTGTTTTTCATGGCATGGACTTGGTCCTCTGGTACGACTGGACCGAACATTGACTGGAAATGCTTATGTTCAGCTACTTGGAGATCACTTGCAGCCATTCATTTTTCATGTACCCAAACAACGATGGGATTTTTATGGATGAAAATGCGCCATGTCACCGGGCCGCAACTGTTCGCGATTGGTTTGAAGAACATTCTGGACAATTCCAACGAATGATCTGGTCACCTAGATCGCCCGACATGAATCCCATCGAGCATTTATGGAACATCATCGAGAGGTCAGTACGTGCCCAAAATCCTGCACGATCAACGCTTTCACAATTATGGACGTCTATCGAGACAGCATGGCTCAATATTCCTGCAGAAGACTTCCAACGACTTGTTGAGTCTATGCCACGGCGAGTTGCTGCAATTCGCCGGGCGAAAGGAGGGCCGACACGATATTAAGAGGTATCCCATGACTTTTGTCACTTCAGTGTATATATTTATTGAACAATACATATTAAATATAAAGACAGTTAATATTTATGCTGTAAAGAAGGACTGCACCGCTGTTACCCATTTAGACCTACCAGGGGGCACGTGTAGCTTGAAGATATGCAGAGGACTTAATACATATTAGTAAGTAAGTAACACTATCCCTACAAAGCTCTACGATCCTATTAGACCGTGACCTACGATTTAAAGTGGATTTCTAACTACTGCAAACATCCATGGCAACGGCGGGACTCTAACACGAAACATGTGTTACCGAGCGCCAGAGCGCTAGCCACTCTGCTATAGGGCTCCCAATAAAATAATTATAACTAATAATAAAAATCAGATAATAACAGCTGATATATATTTTTGCTATATATATATATATATATATATATATTTATGTATATTTATGAAAATTGAACAAAATTTATCTCTATATGCAAATGCTCACCTTGAAGGAACAACAAAAAAAGCCTTTCAAGTTCCAATCCTAGCACGCAATCTCCATTCGGGAGACAGCCAGGCCATGTTGTTAATGTGCTGGCACTTAATTAAGAGGAATTTCTATCTATACTAATATAACCGCGGCCACTTTACTGCGTAAATGGCACGACTAACGCGTCAGTCTGGTCCTCGGAAAAGCTAACATGACGTCACACGGATTTAATGAACAGCCGTTAAAATTGCGTCTGAGTGAGGTAGAATCTTGAGAAAACAGAGCGGGTTGGTAATTGCCAACAAGTGGATGAGAGTGGTTATGGCCACGCCAGACGTTAGCGCGAAAGAGTTAGCTGTATAATCGAATCCCCTTTATTTAATGGACTTTATTCAACAAAGGCCTGCTGTCACTACCTCATTAAGATGAGAGTAGAAATTATACCGTGTGTCTTTGTCATAAATGTGTGTGATCAGTAACTTGCTGAAAGTGGGCTGAATTATTCAGCTTAGGGTGTTAGACGGGGTTGGATATATTTTTCTCTAGTAATTAACTAAAAGCGAATTATGAAGCATAATTTTATGAAAATTTTCAGAAAATAGAATGCGTTATTATTCTCATTTTTTACGCTTACGTTCTGAAGGTAATATAACATAAAAAAGATGTGAATAAAAAATGAATTGTTTCCTTAAATTGTTGATATTTACATGAGTTCAGGAGAACAGATATTGAAAAGTTACTGAATTATAGGGACAACAATATTTTTGAGAAAGAATATTTATTTTCTTTACTAAAAATATTATTGTACCTCTAATACAGAAACATTTTAGCATTTTTAGTAAAGAATATTTATTTTGCGCATGATCGATAGTCGAGTGACTATCGTTCATGCGATGGTAACACAGGTTTCGGGTTCTAGTCCTGAATAAAGTTCGAGGCCAAAAAAAAAAAAAAATTGTCATTTTTGCAAAATACTAATAAATAAATGACAAAAGTAAATTACATTGATTCCATGAAATATATTTCGACATTGTTCAGATAAACTTTTAAAATATGTGCAAGTGTACTAATTTTTCGCATTGAAATTAAAATATTAATTTATTTCAAATTTAAATATAAAATTAATTAATTTTTAATTTATTTTAATTTGAAATTTACAATAAATTATTTGATTTAAATGTTAATATATTCGTGAGTTTCGCCTGATGGCCGAGTGGCTAGATCTCTGCCGTTCGGTACCGCAGGTTTCGGGTTCGTGTACCGACGGTGACTTGGATATTTGTAGCGGTTCCTTTAAATCGTAGGTGCCAGTACTAATAGCATAATACAACGTTGTGGGGATAGTGGGGATTCAGCGTCCGTAGCATTTCTTCAAGTTACACGTGTAGTGCTAAACGTGTAACAGCGGTGTGACCTTGCTTATGGAATAAATATAAACTGTCTCTATATTTACAGCTGCATTAGAGCAACAATAGCGTAGGGTGAATAGTCTTTTCAGTAAACTAGCACATAACCATAAGCAAATATATATATTTTTCTATTCATATACAGAAAAATTTAAAAACATATGATATAGAGTAATGAAAATTGACGTTTCAGAGAATATAACAAATATATGAAAACGGTATTAGATAAAAATATTTATGTAAGTATTTTTAAGTAAAAATAAATTTTTAAAAAAAAAATTAAAAATGTATATAAATTAATTTATTTTATATATAAATATTTTTTTTATATTTATATATATATATATATTTGTGGAAATTCAACAAAATTTATCTAATATGCAAATGCTCACCTTGAGGAACAATTAAAAAACGTCGTGTAGTTCCAATCATGGCACTCAATCTCCATTTAGTTAAACAGCCAGACCATGTTGTTAATGTCCTGTCACTTTATTAAGAGGAATTTCTATCTAGACTAATAGAATCGCGGCCACTTTACTGCGTAAAGGGCACGACTAACGCGTCAGTCTGGCCCTCGGAAAAGTTAACATGACGTCACACGGATTTAATGAACAGCCGTTAAAATTGCGTCTGAGCGAGGTAGAATCTTGGAGAAAACAGAGCGGGTTGGTAATTGCCAACAAGTGGATGAGAGTGGTTATGGCCACGCCAGACGTTAGCGCGAAGAGTTAGCTGTATAATCGAATCCGTTCTTTATTTAATGGACTTTATTCAACAAAAGCCTGCTGTCACTACCTCATTAAGATGAGAGCAGAAATTATACCGTGTGTGCTTGTCATAAATGTGTCTGATAAGCAACTTGCTGAAAGTGGCGTGAATTATTCAGCTTAGGGTGTTAGACGGGGTAGACATTTTTTCTCCTTTTAATTAAGTAAAAGCGAATTATGAAGCATAATTTTATGAAAATTCTGAAAATAGAATGTGGTATTATTCTCATTTTTTACTCTAAATTTATGAAGCTAATATAAAATAAAAGATGTTAATAAAAATATATTGTTTCATTAAAATGCTAATATTTACATGAGTTTAGTGGAAGATATATAACAGCTTCTGAATTAGAGTTTTAGAGTTACAGTATTTTTTTTTTTTTGTAAAGAATATTTATTTTCTCAATGCCCAAACACTAATAAACAAATGACACTATTAAATAAATGACAAAGTAAGTTACATTGATTTCATGAAATTTAGTTTGATATTGTTCAGATAAAAAATTAAAAAATTTAAAAAATTAAAATATGTAAAATATGTATATGTGTATTAATTTTTCCCTTTTATATTATAAGTTAACATGAAAGATATCACAATAAATATAAATTATTTCATTAAAATGTTAAATGTTTACTTGAGTTAGGATAACAGATATGGAACCACCTATGCATTAGAGGTATCATAATATTCGCAGGTTTCGCGTTCGACTCCTGGCAGTGCCCTGAATGTTTTTAGGTGTTCGAATCGACTTTAAATCGTTGGTGCCGGTCTAATAGGATAGAAGATCGTTGAGGGGGTAGTATTATTCGCATACGCAGCATTTCTTCAAACTACACGTGTTTCCTGGGTAGTGCTAGATGAGTAACAGCATTTGCAGTCCTTTCTTATGGCACAAAGATAAACTGTTTCTGTATTGCTAGCTCCATTAGAACAACAACAGTATAGGGTGAAAACCAGTAATTCAGACAATTAGCCCATAATATAAGCAAATATATATAATTTTTCTATTCTTATATAGCAAATTTAAAAATTAAATGATATAGGGTAATGAAAATTGAACGTTTCAGAAAACATAAAAAATACGTGAAAACGGTATTAGATAAAAATAAGCATATAAGTAAAAAAAATTAAAAAAAATTAAATATATATAAAAATAAATTATTTTAAATAAGTATATTTTATGGAAGTATAAGTATTTTATATTAAATATCTTTATATATATATATTTTATGGAAATTGAACAAAATTGATCTCTATGTGCAAATAGTCACCTTGGAAGACCAATTAAAAAACCGCGCAAGTTCCAATCCTAACACTCAATCTCCATTCGGGAGACAGCCAGACCATGTTGTTAATGTCCTGGCACTTTATTAAGAGGAATTTCTATCCAGACTAATATAACCGCGGCCACTTTACTGCGTAAATGGCACGACCAACGCGTCAGTCTGGCCATCGGAAAAGCTAACAGGACGTCACACGGATTTAATGAACAGCCGTTGAAATTGCGTCTGAACGAGGTAGAATCTTGGAGAAAACGGAGCGGGTTGGTAATTGCCAACAAGTGGATGAGAGTGGTTACGGCCACGCCAGACGTTAGAGCGAAGAGTTAGCTGATAATCGAATCTGTTCTTTATTTAATGGACTTTATCAGTCAACAAAGGCCTGCTGTCACTAGCACATTAAGATGAGAGTACAAATTATACCGTGTGTGCTTGTCATAAAAGTGCGTGATAAGCAACTTTTGCTGAAAATGGGGGAATTATTCGGCTTAGGGTGTTAGACAGGGTTGGGATATTTTTTTCTTCGTTGTTAAGTAAAAGCGAATTATAAAGCATAATTTTATGAAAATGCAAAAATAGAAGGTGGTATTATACTTATTTTTTACGCTTAAATTATGAAGGTAATATAACATAAAAGATGTGTTTAAAAATGAATTGTTTCATTAAAATGTTTATATTTACATGAGTTAGGAGAACAGATATGAAAAGCTTATGAATTAGATGTACAATAATATTTTTAGTAAATAATGTTTATTTTTTCAGTTATCAGAAATAGTAAATAATATTCATTTTTAGAAAACAGAGCGGGTTGGTAATTGCCAACAGGTGGATGAGAGTGGTTATGGCCATGCCAAACGTTAGCGCGAAGAGTTAGCTGTATCATCGAATCCCCCTTTATTTAATGGACTTTATTCAACAAATGCCTGCTGTCACTACCTCATTAACATGAGATTAGAAATAATACCGTGTCTGCATGTCATAAAAGTGCGTGATAAGCAACTTTGCTGAAAATTGGGTGAATTATTCGGCTTAGGGTGTTAGACAGGGTTGGATATTTTTTTTTTTTTCTTCGTTATTAAGTAAAAGCGAATTATAAAGCATAATTTCATGAAAATTCAGGAAATAGGTTGTGGTATTATTCTCATTTTTTACGCTCAAATTATGAAGGTAGTATAACATGAAGCATGTGAATAAAAAGTAAGTTTTTTCGTTAAAGTGTTAATAATTACATGACTTTAGGAGAACAAATATGTAACAGCTTGTGAATTAGAGGCACAATAATATTTTTAGTAGAGAATATTTATTGTCTTTAATAAAAATATTATTGTAAATTTAATACAGAAACATTTTAGTAATTTTAGTTAAAAATATTTATTTTTGGAGGCTGATGGCTGAGTGACTAGCTCTCTGGCTCTCGTTACCACAGATTTCAGGTTCGAGGCGTGGCTGTGCCATATCTGATTGTAGTGGTTCGGAATCCTCTTTAAACCGCAGATCACTGTCTATTAGGATCGTATAGCGTTGTGGCGGTAGTGTTACCCGCGGCCGTAGCCTATCTTCAAGCTACACGTGCCCCTGAGTACTGCTAAATGTGTAACCGGGTGAAGCCCTTCCTTATGGCATAAATATTAACTGGCTCTGTATTTCCAGCTGCATTAGCACAACAACAGTATGGAGTGAATACTCTTTCCGTAAATTTGGCCATAACCATAAGAAAATATATATAATTTATCTATTCATATACATCAAATTTAAAAATACATATTATATAGGGCGTTTGACGTTTGGCGTTTGAAAATTGACGTTTCAGAAAACATAACAAATGTATGAAAACCCTATTATATAACAAAATATGTATATGAGCATTTTTAGTAAAATTAATTATTAAAAAAAAAGTAAAAATTAAAAATATATATAAATTAAATTATTTTAAATAAGTATTTTATATATTAGTATTTTTTCTATATATATATACATACATATATGTGGAAATTGAATAAAATTGATTTATATATGCAAATGCTCACCTTGGAAGATCAATCAAAAAGTCGCAGAAGTTTCAATCCTAGCACTCAATCTCCATTCGGGAGACAGCCAGGCCATGTTGTTAATGTGCAACACTTTATTAAGAGAAATTTATATCCAGACTAAAGGCCATGCGGCCACTTTACTGCGTAAGTGGCACGACTAACGCGTCAATCTGGCCTTTGGAAAAGTTAACATGGCGTCACACGGATTTAATGAACAGTCGTTAAAATTGCGCCTGAGCGAGGTAGAATCTTGGAGAAAACAGAGCGGGTTGGTAATTGCCAACAAGTGGATGAGAGTGGTTATGGCCACGCCAGACGTTAGCGCGAAGAGTTAGCTGTATAATCGAATCCGTCCTTTATTAAATGGACTTTATTCATCAAGGCCTGCTGTCACTACCTCATTAACATGGGAGTAGAAATTATACCGTGTGTGCATGTCATAAATGTGTGTGATAAGCAACTTTCTGAGAGTGGGGTGAATTATTCAGCTGAAAGTGTTAAGCAGGGGTGGATATTTTTTTTTTTCTTCTGGTAATTAAGTAAAAGCGAATTATGAAGCGTAATTTTATAAAAATTCAGGAATTTGTATGTGGTATTATAGTTGTTTTTGGGCTTAAGTTATAAATTAGTATAACATAAAATATATGAATAAAAGTTAATTCTTATTCATATTTTTTCATTAAAATTTTATGTTAATATTTACTTGAGTTTAAGAGAAAAAATATGAATTAGAATTCTGAATTAGAAATAGGAAATTATTTTTACTAAAAAATAATTTATTTTCTCAATGACCAAAATTTTCCTTTTTACAAAAGGTTAATAAATAAATGACAAAATAAGTGACATTGACGTCATGAAATTTACTTTGACATTGTTGAGATAAAAATTTAAAATATGTTAAATACAATAATTTTTTTATTATAAATTATAATTTAACATGAAAGATACTAGAATGCAAATAAATTATTTCATTAAAATGTTAATATTTACATGAGTTTCATCATCATTGACGCAACATCAATTTGGTGGGTAAATGCCGTCTTCCTACTGGTAGACTTATGGACAGGAGGTGTTTTGCTTTTTACAGGGTAATGTTCTCAGTCTTACACCCAACGCTCTACCATCATATTATGCGACGCTCAACACCCAACGTCACCACCTCGTCATGCACCCAACACTCTACCGACAGGAGTCGAACCTCGAAACGTGTGGCACAGGGCGCTTGTCCCTCTGGCCATCAGGCCACTATTCATATACAGCAAATTTAAAATACTGAGACATAGGGTAATGTAAAATTGACGTTTCAGAGAATATAACAAATATATGAAAACAGTATTAGATAAAAATAAATAAATATTTTCTATCTTTATATATATATGTTTATATACTGAAATTGAACAAAATTTATCTATATATGCAAATGCTCACCATGGAAGAGCAATTAAAAAGGCTCGCAAGCTCCAATCATGGCACTCAATCTCCATTTGGGAGACAGCCAGGCAATGTTGTTAATGTCCTGGCACTTTATTAAGAGGAATTTCTATCCACACTAAAATAACCGCGTGGCCACTTTACTGCGCAAATGGCACGACTAACAGTCTGGCCCTCGAAAAGCTAACACGACGTCACATGGATTTAATGAACAGCCGTTAAAATTGCGTCTGAGCGATGTAGAATCTTGGAGAAAACAGAGCGGGTTGGTAATTGCCAACAAGTGGATGAGAGTGGTTATGGCCACGCCATACCTTAGCGCGAAGAGTTAGTTGTATAATCGAATCCGTCCTTTTATTTAATGGACTTTATTCAACAAAGGCCTGCTGTCACTACCTCATTAAGTTGAGAGTAGAAATTATACCGTGTGTGCATGTCATAAATGTGTGCGATAAACGACTTTCTGAAAGTAGTGTGAATTATTCAGCTTAGGGTGTTAGACAGGGTTGAAATATTTTCTTCTCCTGTTAATTAAGTAAAAGCGAATTATGAAGCATAATTTTATGAAAATTTTCAGAAAATAGAATGGGGTGTTGTTCTCATTTTTTTGCTCTTAAGATGTGAAGGTAATATAACATAAAATATACGAATAAAAATATTCTGTGAATTTATTTCTTTAAAATTTTTTTAATATGTACATAAGTTTAGAAGATTCGATATAATAAAGCTTCTGAATTAGATTTACAATAATATTTTTAGTAAAGAGTATCTATTTTTCTTATCACAGAAAAACTTTCTTTTTAAAAAGTAGGTAACATTGATTTTATTTTTTCACTTCAAAATTAAATTGAATTATTTTTAAATTTTTAATATATATTAAAATTATTATTATATGATTATGCATCATTTTAAGTAATTAAGTTGATAATTTTATAAATAAAAGTTTCTGCCATATTCTCGTTAAAGCATATATATGTTAACATTATTTAATATTATTACAATTTTGATTCAATAAAAATGAATTGTTGCTGTTGATCTAATGCAGCTGGCTATACAGAGAAAATCAATCTTTATGCCATAAGCAAGGGCTGCACCGCTATTACTCATTTAGCATTACCCATGGGAACCGTGTAGCTTGAAGATATGCTAACAACGGAATGAAAATATATGATATAGGGCAATGAAAATTGGCGTTTCAGAAAACATAACAAACATATGAAAACGGTATTAGAAAAATATAAGTATATTAGTATTTTTAAATAAAAACGAATTAAAAAAAATATAAAAATATTAAATTATATATAAAGTAAATTATTTTAAATAAGTTTCTATCTTTATATATATAAATGTATATGTGGAAATTGAACGAAATTTATCTATATATGCAAATGCTCACCTTGGTAGAATAATTAAAAAGCGGCCCAAGTTTCAGGGTAATGAAAATTGACGTTTCAGAGAATATAAACAAATATATGAAAACAGTATTAGATAAAAATAAATAAATATTTTCTATCTTTATATATATATATGTATATGTTTATATGCTGAAATTGAACAAAATTTATCTATATATGCAAATGCTCACCATGGAAGAGCAATTAAAAGGCACGCAAGCTACAATCATAGCACTCAATCTCCATTCGGGAGACAGCCAGGCCATGTTGTTAATGTGCTGGCACTTTATGAAGAGGAATTTCTATCCAGACTAATATAACCGCGGCCACTTTACTGCGTAAATGGCACGACTAACGCGTCAGTCTGGCCTTTGGAAAAGCTAACATGGCGTCACACGGATTTAATGAACAGTCGTTAAAATTGCGCCTGAGCGAGGTAGAATCGTGGAGAAAACAGAGCGGGTTGGTAATTGCCAACAAGTGGATGAGAGTGGTTATGGCCACGCCAGACGTTAGCGCGAAGAGTTAGCTATATAATCGAATCCGTCCTTTATTTAATAGACTTTATTCAACAAAGGCCTGCTGTCACTACCTCATTAAGAGAAATTATACCATGTGTGCATGTCATAAATGAGTGTGATAGCAACTTGCTGAAAGTGGGGTGAATTATTCAGTTTAGGGCGTTAGACAGGTTTGGATATTTTTTTTACTTTACTTCTCGTAATTAAAAGCGAATTATGAAGCATAATTTTATGAAAATTCAGGAAATAGTGTGTGGTATTATTTTAATTTTTCACGCTTAAGTTATGAAGGTAATATAACATGAAAGATGTGAATAAAAATTAATTATTTCGTTAAAATGTTAATTATTTACATGATTTTAAGAGGACAGATATAGTAAAACTTCTGAATTAGAGATACAATAATATTTTTCATAAAGGATATTTCTTTTGTCTAACAATCTTCCTTTTTCAAGAGATTAATAAGTTAAAGACAAAGTCATTTCGTAGATTTCATGAAATTTACTTCAACATTGTTCAGATAAAAAATTAAAATATGTCCATGTGTGATAATTTTCCATTTCTAAATAAAATAAATTTATTTTTAGATTATTAAAATAAACTAAAAAGCAAATCTATATGATCATGTATCTGTTTACTTAAATAAATTGATAATTTTTGTGGATAAAAATTTCAGCAATATTCTCGTTAACACATACAAATGTTTACATTATTTTATATTATTACAATTTTATTTCAACAAAAATACATTTAAATTCATTAAACAACAAATGTAAGCCATTTAAACATTAATTGTTGACTATAAAAGGAAAAAAGAAAATTAAATAATACATTTTAATTGAATAATATATAATAAATTGGAGTAATCTATATGAAATTGAATACTTTATAGTTGTGGAAAGTATTTTGTTCAATTTCCACACACACACGCACACACACACACACACACACACACACACATATATATATATATACTGGCAGACAAGGTCACGCGTTGCTGTGGCTTTCCTGTATTTCGTTAACTTATTAGATACTATAATTGGTATTGTTAAGAAGTGATTGTTAAAGAATGATGAAAAGTTCAAATTAAGCTTCAACGAATAGAAAATATTTAATTTTTTATTAATTTAATTAATGAGGTAGATAATGTTGATTTTTAACACTGTTTTAAATTATTTTACCAAATTTAATTTTTAATAATCATTACTTTTATTTATCTAAGAACTAAGCTATGAACAATATTTCTTGATATTCTGTCTTTCGACAAAATAAATAAATTCGTTAAATAATTTAATAAGTTGGCTATGCTTTTCTAAAAGATTTTCCAACATTTCTACAATAGCTCTGTGTACTGCTTGTTCTATAAAAGTATACTGACATCGAGTGGTCACACGTTCTTCAGCACTACCCATAAAATAAATTTGAAGAAATTTTGACTCTTCGTTAGATATTGGCATCAACGACCCGATCTTATGGTACACCTAACCTTGTATTTTGAATGTACATTCAAAATTACGGCCATCGGATGAGAAATCGCAAATTTTAGTTGCGCCAAATGACGAAATATGAAAATCGTCGATTTAGCATTTAAATAAAAAAAACTGTATAAAAACTATCCTATCTGTCAAGTTGGAACAAAACACACATTTAAGAAAAAAAAAAAGTTAAAATCGGATTGTTAGTTTCAGAGTTCATCCCGAACAAACATCGTGACACGGGAATTATATATAATAGATATATTTGTGGAAATTGAAAAAAAAAAATTATCTACATACGCAAATGCTCACCTTGGAAGAACAATTAAAAGTCGCGCAAGTTCCAATCATGGTACTCAATCTCCATTCGGGAGACAGCCAGGCCGTGTTGTTAATGCCCTGGCACTTTATTAAGAGGAATTTCTATCCACACTAAAATAGCCGCGGCCACTTTACTGCGTAAATGGCACGACTAACGCGTCAGTCTGGCCCTCGGAAAAAGCTAACATGACGTGACACGGATATAATGAACAACCGTTAAAATTGCGCCTGAGCGAGGTAGAATCTTGGAGAAAACAGAGCGGGTTGGTAATTGCCAACAAGTGGATGAGAGTGGTTACGGCCACGCCAGACGTTGGCGCCAAGAGTTAGCTCTATAATCGAATCTGTACTTTATTTAATAGACTTTATTCAACAAAGGCCTGCTGTCACTACCTCATTAAGATGAGAGTAGAAATTATACCGTGTGTGCATGTCATAAACGTGTTTGATAAGCAACTTACTGAAAGTGGGCTGAATTATTCGGCTTAGCTTGTTAGACGAGTTTGGATATTTTTTTTTCTCCTGGTAATTAAGTAAAAGCGAATTATGAAGCATAATTTTATGAAAATTCTGAAATTAGAATGTGTTATTATTCTCATTTTTTATGCTTAAATTATGAAGGTAATATAACTTAAAAGATGGGAATAAAAATGAATTGTTTCGTTAAAATATTAATATTTTCATGAGTTTAGGTAAACAGATATAGAAAAGCTTCTGAATTAGAGGTACAATAATATTTTTAGTAAAGAATATATTTTTTTAATTAATAAACACTTCCTTTTTGGAAAAGGTTAATAAATAAATAACAAAATGATTTACATTGATTTCATGAAATTTACTAGAGATTGTTCAGATAAAAAAATTAATATGTTCAAATGTATGAATTTTTCGCTTATAAATTATAATTTAACATGAAAGTTATTATAATAAAAATAATCTATTTCACTAAAATATTAATATTTAATTTAGAATATTATTATTATTAAAGTTTACATGAGTTTCATGGACATTGACGTAACGACACCATGGTGGGCAAAGGTCATCTACCTACTGCCAGATTTCTGGATAGGAGATGTTTTGCTTCTATGGGGTAGGGCTGTCATCCTTACATAAAACGCTCTACAGTCGTATTTGACCGGACACGCCAGGACTCGAATCCGAAATCTGTTGCTACGAGCGCCATAGCACTTGTCACTCAGGCCATCAGGCCCCTATTCATATCCCTTGTACGTCCCACATTGATTTCTGCGGTTATTTGAGGCAGTGTTGCTTGTCTGTTAGAATTTACGACTCTTTGCAGACGTCGCCGGTCTCGGTCGTTAAGTGCAGGCGGTCGTCCACTGCGCTGTCCATGGTGGGATGTTATGCCTGAAATTTCATACTCTAGGCCCACTCTTGACACAGTGGATCTGGGAATGTTGAATTCCCTAACGATTTCCGAAATGGCATGGCCCATGCGTCTAGCTCCAACTAACATTCCGCGTTCAAAGTCTGTTAATTCCCGTCGTGCGGTCATCATCACGTCAGAACCTCTTCACATGAATAACTTGATCAGAAATGAAAGCTCTGCGAAAGCACTGCGCATTTATACCTGTTCTACGCGTTGCTACAGCCATCTGAAAATTTGCATATTGCTATCCCATGACTTTTGTCACTTCAGTGTATATATATATATTAGAAAATCAACAAAATTTATCTACATATGCAAATTCTCACCTTGGAAGAACAATTAAAAAATCCGCGCAAGTTCCAATCATAGCACTCAATCTCCATTCGGGAGACAGCCAGGCCATGTTGTTAATGTCCTGACACTTTATTAAGAGGAATTTCTATGCAGACTAATATAACCGCGGCTACTTTACTGCTTAAATGGCACGACTAACGCGTCACTCTGGCCCTCGGAAAAGCTAACATGACGTCGCATGGATTTAATGAACAGCCGTTAAAACTGCGTCTGAGCGAGGTGAAATCTTGGAGAAAAACAGAGCGGGTTGGTAATTGCCAACAAGTGGATGAGAGTGGTTATGGCCACGCCAGACGTTAGCGCAAAAAGTTAGCTGTATATGCGAATCCGTCCTTTATTTAATGGACTTTATTCAACAAAGGCCTGCTGTCACTACCTCATTAAGATGAGAGTAGAAATTATACCGTGTGTGCATGTCATAAATGTGTGTGATAAGCAACTTCCTGAAAATGGGGTGAATTATTTTTGCTTAGGGTGTTAGACAGGGGTGGATATTTTTTTTTTTTCTGTTAATTAAGTTAAAGCGAATTGTGAAGCATAATTTTATGAAAATTCAGAATATAGAATGTGGTATTATTCTCAATTTTTTGCGCTTAAATTGTGGAGGTAATATAACATAAAAGATGTGAATAGAAATGAATTGTTTCATTAAAATGTTAATATTTACATGAGTTTATTAAGAATAGAGAAAAATTTCTGAATTAGAGGTACAATATTATTTTTAGTATAGGATATTTATTTTTAAAATATTTTTTTTGCAAAAGACTAATAAATAAATGACAAAGTAAATTATAATGATTTCATGAAATTTACTTCGACATTGTTCAGATAAAAATTTAAAATATGTTCAAGTGTACCAATTTTTCGCTTTTAAACTTAATTTTTTATTTAATTTAAATTTAAATTTATTTTAAATTTTATTTAGTAAATTCATTTTATATTTGTTTATTTAATTTAATTTTAATTAATTTTAAATTTATTTATTTAATTGAATTGTAATTTATTTATAATTTATTAATTTAATTTAATTTTAATTTATTTTGATTTTTTATATTTAAATTTGAAATAAATTTTTAATTTAAATATTAATTAATTTTTATCCATTATAATTTCCATGTTAACTTATAAGAAGTTAACATGAAAGATGTGAGAATAAAAATAAACTATTTCATTAAAATGTTGATATTTACATGAGATTAGGAGAACAGATATGGAAAAGCTTCTAAATTATAGGTACAATAATATTTTTGTAAAGAATATATATTTTCTCATTGTCCAAAAACTAATAAATAAATTACAAAGTAAATTATATTGATTTCATGAAATTTATTTCGATATTGTTCAGATAAAAAAATTAAAATATGTTCGAGTGTAATACTTTTCGCTTTTAAATTACATGGAATTATTGTTGGTTTTTTAAAATAGTACTAAAGACTATATAATTATGTATCATTTTAATAGATTAAATTGATAGTTTTTATAAATAATAATTTCTACAATATTATGTTTAATACATATAAATAATATCATTACTTTACATTATTACATTTTTAATTCATCAAAAATGCATTTAAATTTTTTAAAACGGGAAATTTAAGATATTTAAAAGTTAATTGTTAACTATAAAATTAAAAAACAATAATTACAGTTTAAACCTAGACATAATTTAAAGATTTCTAATGGTTTACGGTGTATATAAATGAAAAACATTTAAAAAAACAAAAAAAATAAATAAATAAACACACACACAGGCACAGGCACAAAAAAAAAATAATAAAATAAAATAACTTTCTATGGTTGTAAATTTTCAATTGAACTGAATTTGCAATGATCGAAATTGTGAAACAAATTTTATTCACCATTTCTAGGAAAACTTCACTGTATTTCACAAAAGTATTTCTGCATTTCCAGCTGTTAAAATGAAAACATTGTTTTCTATTGTATGCTTTTGTTTTATTTTCTCAGCAGATGAAACAATTCCTCTAGGATTTACACTTGAAACCCCTTCCTAGGAAATCTGTTGGACAGCTTGAAACTTTCTTGACTTCACCGTCTCTGTTACTGCCATTTTCTTCGACATTTAAAGAAAGGAACTAATCTATTGTCAGGACATGTAATTAAAGTCCAGATGACTTTACGAAGGACAATTCGTAATCTAAACTATTCGAATCAGTTACACGAGCAGTTGAAATCTACTTTAAGATTATAAATTTTCCAATCTAAATACAATAAAATTCTTATTTTGCTAAGTTTTTTTGTAAAGTAATTCAAAGATATATTATATATGTTGTTTAAAGTAGGTCATAGGATTTGTTGTTATTTTCTACAAATTTGTAGCAAATACAGAGTCATAAAATATACACCATTTTTAACTATATAAATGAAAGCTAATTCAACAAAAATTAGACAAATTTAGGAGAAAATAATTTACAATAAAATTTTTAACTGAATAAATATGGAAAACACAAGTCAAGTTCCTTTTAAATAGGAAGAATTGTGTCATAATATTGGCAGAATCTTTTTATTTTCATTTCTCTAAATTGTAAATTAAAGTATTAGCTAGAAATGTAGTCTATCTCTCTCATAAGTCAGCATTAGCATTTTCTACAGATTTGTAGCAAATGCAGAGTCATAAAAATATTCCCCATTTATAACTTGACAGCTACGTAAATGAAATCTAGTAGCAGCAACAACGGGATCAATTTAAGAGTAAATAGTTTACAATAAAATTTTAACTTAAATTGTTTACAATTTTTAAAATATTAATTTTTTAATAAACATGGAAAACTCCTTCTCGACAGGAAGTCGTTTCAGATAGATTCAGCCAATATTGTGATACAATGTTATATGACACAATATTATGAGGAAACGTTATATTACACAATATTATGAGGAAATGTTAGATTACGCAATATTATGACAAATTTTATATGACACAATATTATAATACAATGTTATACGAACTAAAATTAAAATTTATCATAATGTTGGCTGAATCTATTCATTTTATTTTTCTCTAAAATGTCATTTAAGGTATAATCTAGAAATGTAATATATCTTGTTCATGAAGTAGCATGAACATTATACCTCAAGTTTGACATTGGATAATTTTAAACAATTGTATTGTTTTAGTTTTATGTTAAATATTTATTCAAACTTGAAAGTAGATATTTACAGATATTCCCACGAAATCCATTAAAAATTTCAAAAGATGGTTAAAAACCTTAATATTGTTATCAGCCTCAATAAGGTACAAATCCAGGTATGATAAACAATAATCACTTTTGTCAAAATAAATAGCAGCTTGTCACTAATGTTTGTTTTAGTATATTAATGTTCGTTTAGAAATCTATGATATGCACGAATGTCACAGTCAATATTGGTAAAGTAAACAATGGTAACATAGAATTATTTGTCTTTCTATTATTCCTACATTATTCTTAAATTACTATCAGAAGCTAGTTATCCATTAAATGTGATTTATTCATTCAATGAAACTGAACAATATAGTATTTACTTTATGGGACTATGGTTTCTAAATCCTCGTTAAAGAATTTTAAACTTCATTTAGATATTTCTTATTTATTTATTTATTCAAATTTTTGAAATTATTTATATTGTTGGTTTTAAACATATCAGGCCTAAAATATTTTACTACTAAATCAATAATCAACTACTAAAATATTTTAAACATAATGTAATGAAATATTATTTTTAAGGATAAAAAGAAAATAAAAATTTTATTCACTAAGTTGTAGATTAATTATGACATTATACAGTACGATGTAATTTTATTACATTATCAATTTTAAAATATATATATATTTATTTTCATTAATTTAGGGAAAAAATTATAAAAAATAGCAAAATTTCTTTTAAAAAGCAAACAATCGAAATCATATTTTATCGTGTTGAGAGATAACAGGTATATTGAATAAAAAGTTTGTAAAAACTCTCCAATGCATCGGCAGCAAGTAGATTTGATAACTAGTCTTTATTATTGAGAAATGAATCCTGAAATAATTAACTCTTTTCAATGATTTGAAGAATTATATTTGAAAAAAAACAAGATCGATAGTAATTTAGAGGATGGTCAAATATCGACAAAGCTATCCAGAATGTATCAGAGATTTACAGATTTTGCAATATTCTCAAACAGCAAATTCGTTATCAAATGTAGTTTCAACAAAAGAGATCAACCAAATACAAACAACTTGACTGATATTTGCATCAATGCATAATTGAATAGAAAATCAAACTCAACTCAACAAGCTTCTTACTTTATTGTAGTATGATGTCAGCGCCTATAGTACACAGAAGGCTTTATGGCTACGTTCTGTGTGTGAGGCTAACAGCCCTTTGCATTCCCATCAATTCATGTTATATAATAGACAGTTGATGTGGGCGAATTCATTAATTTGCGCATCATTAAATAGCTGTTCTATTATGAAGATGGACATGTTTAATTTTAGACATTAATTGATTTCTGAAGACAATAGTTAATTTCGCCATTGTCTTAATAACAGTTAAATCTTGAACTAGAAATCCTGAATTTTCATCCTCTATCGGACATTCTGGAAAAAAGAATGATAAGAAGAAGTCAGTATCTTCTTTGGGGTTTGTCTTTCTACGATAAATCGTAAAAAGACAAAGCCCAACCTTCCATGCCAGCTCAAGTCTATAGACGCGATATCCAAAATACTTCTGTTATCTTTTATGCCATTGCAAAAAGTGACACTTTCAATATATATGTGGAGAGTGCTAAACTTCTCTTGGATCGTAACATGCAAGAATATTTGTATCAGCAAACAATTCAGTGCTTGTAGTTTCCATCTCAGTTTCGAACCTTAATTCCGTTGAGCATGTTTTGTAGGGTTTCGAAAAACTTGTTGTTAGTTTCAAAATCATTTCTTTCACTTTTTATTAGTAAAAAAATTTTTTTATACTTATGAAGTTCTCTTGATATACTTGATATTTACATTACTTTATATTACATCATCAATTTCATAATTGATAGCATCACACGGATACAGTGGTATGCCTCATAGTTTTGAGTGATGTTTGAGTAACATTTTTTTTTTTGAATGATTTCATCATATTCCATATTAAATTGCTATTTTTCATAAACTAACACATGTAGTTTGTTAAAATCGTACATCTAATTATAGAAAAACTTTTTAATACAGTAATATGTTTTTATGTTAGTTTACACTTAAATATGAGTAGTATATATGTATTTCCTCTAATTCCATGTTAAATTATTTTTAAAACAAACTGACTCATATAATTTGTATTATACATCTATTTATTTAATAAATAATATATATATATATATATAACGTTTTACTAACCTCTATATTATTTATAAATCATAATATTTTAAATTGAAAAATTAATCTACGAATCTCATCTAAATAATATAAATATTTTTTTTTTTAATTTCAACATTTAAGAGTAAATAAAAGCAAAATAAAATATAATAAATAAATAGTCCTAAACGATAAGCAAAATCACTTATAAGAACATTATCAATATTTGATAAGCTGTGCAATTTGCATAAAAAATCAAAAATGCAAAAGATTATCTTTATCATTGTTATTGTTGTTAAAAGGAAAATATTTAGATTGTTTAAAAGAAAAAGAAAAAAAATGCTTTTAAAAAATTGAAAAACAATTTTTAATGTCAAAATAAAGGTATTTATTTTTCTTTACAAAAATAATATTAAAAAATTCCATAATAGCAGGAAAATATGATTTAATTTAATGGATTATCGTAAATATAATATTAAAAAGCATGAATTCGAAAAAAATTAAGAATTCGTGATTAATAATTTTTCATTTCATTGATAAAAATCACTTGACCAAATTGTCCTTATATATATATATATATATTCAAAATATTTATACGTATATAAGCATTGAAATAATGCATTACAATCTTTTTAATATGCATTTTGATAATAAAGCAAAAACCCTTTTAGTCTAATTGAACAAGCTATTATTAGTTTTTATAGCTGTAATATCATTTTTCATAACAATTAATTTTATAAAACAATAAATATTATAAAAAGCAGTAAACAAATATAAATTATCGTAAATAATATTTCAAAATCATTTAAATTGAAAGGCATGTGCAAAGGCATATTATTTATATTTTAAACATTAAAAGGCAAAACAAATAATTTACTGCAATTGTTTTAGCCCTTCTTTTCAATTTTTAAGAGTATGTTTAAAACATAAATAAATATAAGCTAACTACGCAATGGAAGAAAAATTGCAAACATGAATGAAAAAAATACCGTATACAAAAATAATTTATTTTCATCTCCAATAAGCAAAAAGAGTAATATTTTACTTCGTTTTCGTCCGCAAAGAATTTCTTTTCCTTAGTATTTGATTTAAAGCTACATTTCAAAAAATATTAGTACGTATTTGTTGAAGGCTTTTATGATGAGACATGTGATGGTTAAAAGTTTTAAAGCATTTATCTAGATGGCGAAATAAATAAATCAAATATACTGGATTCAATAGCATCGTAGCGTAAATATTGTTTCTTGGAAAATAAATAAATACATGTTATAATGGTGCTGAAAATATTTTCAATTTATGTTGAATTCGTAACCTGTGGTTCGTTAAAAATTATATATACGATGAATAATTTGTTTACGATAAATTAATATTTACTTTCTTCCATTACTAAACTATATTTGAATTTTTATTTCACTTCATTTACTGTCTGTTGGATATGTAATTTAATTTGATTCTAAATTTTTTGAGGTAATCTTGCATTAGATTTTATGTAATTGGTTAAAAACTTTAAACTTCTATGTAATAATAATAAAATTTATTTTTTTTTTTTTTTGTTTTGTTTGTTTTTATATAGATATATAATATAATTCAAAATGAAAAATTGAACGTGAATCTTAATTTTTTTTAATTAAAATATAAAATTGAATGTCTTTATTTATGGTATATAATATACTTTTAAATCCATGTAAGTACATGTGATATGGATAATTTATATGCCTAAAATGTATCTTAGAACATGAAAGCGAATTTCAAATACGTATTGAATGTATCTTAGAACATGAAAGCGAATTCCAAATACGTATTGAATGTATCTTAGAACATGTAATGTGCATTTCAAACACGTATTGAATGTATCTCAGAACATGTAATGCGAATTTCATATGCGTCTCGAATGTATCTAAGAACTTGTAATGTGGATTTCTTATACGTATGAAATGCATCTAAGAAAATGTAATTTGGATTTCAAATACGTCTCGAATGCATCTAAGAACATGTAATGTAGATTTCACATGCATCTCGAATGTATCTAAGAACATGTAATGTGGATTTCATATACGTCTCGAATGTATCTAAGAACATGTAATGTAGATTTCACATGCATCTCGAATGTATCTAAGAACATGTAATTTGGATTTCATATACGTCTCGAATGTATCTAAGAACATGTAATTTGGATTTCATATACGTCTCGAATGTATCTAAGAACATGTAATGTAGATTTCACATGCATCTCGAATGTATCTAAGAACATGTAATTTGGATTCTCATGTATACGTCTCGAATGTATCAAGAACATGTAATGTGATTTCATATAGAACATGAACATGTAATGTAGATTTCACATGCATCTCGAATGTATCTAAGAACATGTAATGTTTCATATACGTCTCGAATGCATCTAAAAACATGTAATTTAGATTTCATTCGAATGTATCTCCACATGTAATGTGGGATTTCATATACGTCTCCGAATGTATCTAAGAACATGTAATGTAGATTTCATCTCGAATGTATCTAAGAACATGTAATGTTTTGGAATTTAAGAACATGTAATGTAGATTTCGTCTCTCGAATGTATCTAAGAACATGTAATGTGGAGATTTCACATGCATCTCGAATGTATCTAAGAACATGTAATTTGGATTTCATATACGTCTCGAATGTATCTAAGAACATGTAATGTAGATTTCACATGCATCTCGAATGTATCTAAGAACATGTAATATGGATTTCATATGCATCTCGAATGTATCTAAGAATGGATGTGGATTTCATATACGTCTCGAATGCATCTAAGAACATGTAATGTAGATTTCGTCTCTCGAATGTATCTAAGAACATGTAATATGGATTTCAAATACCACTTGAATGTGTCTTAGAACATGTATTTATTTACGTCATTTTATATACGTTTAAATTTTTATTATCAAATGTAATGTTGATTTCATATACATATTGAATGTATGTAACAAAATATAATCTAGATTTCATATACACATCGAATGTATCTTAGAACATATAATGTGGATTTCATATACACATCGAATATATGTAACAGCATGTAATGTGGATTTCATATGCATATCGAATGTATGTAAGAACATGAAAATGCGGATTTCGTGTGAATATTTCTTGAGATTATCAAGCATTCCAAAATCGCAGAGAATCCTGCCTCAATTGAACTTATTTTATTGATTTAGAATTAACATTCTTGAACTACAAGTGATCATTTGCAATTGGAAGACATCAATGTTGAAAGTTTAGTAATTATGTACCAAATGTGCAAGAATGATAATTGTGCTTCTCAAAAGTTGTTGAAAATGAGAGTTTCATTATTCCTTGTAATTTTATTAAAGTATTATTTGTAAAAAATATTTAATGAAGGAAGTATTTGTGAAATTAAATCTTCTGAAATACAAATATTACTTTTGTGTCATTTGGAAGAATTATTCACAGTATTGTACAGAGTATTATTCCATTATTGTTTGATATAAACTACATATCTAGTTTTAAATAAATATGATTATATTTCAAACTTCATACTCAAATTGTTTATCCTGTATTTTAAATTCTAATAGTAAGTTTTATAATTAGATTAAAATAGTTTTTCAAGAAGATTTTATGTTAGAAAGATAAATTTCTAGAAAAATTTTGCACACTAATAATATCTTAAGTCATTGTTATATTTTATTTCGATTTAAGGTATCATAAAAATATTATTTAATCAAATTATACATGTATAATAGATTACCAATTTTAAACTATGTTTGAATTTAAAATTGGTAATCGATTTGTAAATTCCTATTTTTCTAGAATCCATGTCATATTTCACAAAAATAAAATATTAAAATTGATAAGTTTACTAGTTTATTGGGCGAAAAATGACAGGAATTTTGTTTTTCTATAAAAATAACAGTATTGGAATATAACAATATACAAATTGATTACAATCACTATAAAATAACGAAATTAAAAGGGGTTTTATGATTAGTTTTAAAGTAAGTAGGAAGAGATCTTCATGTTCTAAAGTATAGTTCATTAAAATTGTATGCATACAAAAAAAGGAAATACACATGGAAAAAAATAAAAACTATTAAGATTTCAGTTAATTCAGACACCAAATAAAATGATATTATACTATAGTGAACACCTTTTTTCATCCTGAATCTTTACATCGTATCATCCAATAATTTGAAATTGTATGTGCTAATCAGATAGAGTGAGTTGATAATATTAGAAGATTTCCCGAAATAAAACATTGTCAGATATGGAGAAAACTATGCTTTTGACAACGCTATCTGAACAAATCTACATAAGAAACAAACCTTTATAGTTGAAAATATAACACGTATAACAACTAACATAAAAATATATCTGTCACAGCTATCGGTCCAAATGACAATCTTCATCACAGTAAATTTATTTTGCTGTGTTACAATCCTTAAGGTTTTTATGTAATCTGATGAAATAAATTATGTCTTTCTTTGTGCAAATAGTTGCTAACTGAATTTCTGATAAGATAGTTTGTCAAAAGACTGGAACGATAAAGACAATTTAATATAAGCAGAAGGCGTGAGATTAGATAGATAATTTTTTGTTTTTATGCAGCGTATTCAAAAAATTCAAGGATTAATTCTCCACAGACCATATATCATACAGAATATGCTCTCATTTGATATTAAACTTCTACATATTTTCCTCCAAATTCAATATAACGCTTAGAACTAGTGTATTAGTCCGTAAACGCCATCTGGAACGCATTGATTTCAACACTATAGAAGTCCAATGCCACAGCTGCATCAATCTTTTTATCACCCTACACTACTGCCCCCCCACGTCTTCAATTTCAACTTAGAGAATAAAAATAAATAGTCCACGGGCAAGGGACATATCTGGTGAGTAGGGTCGAGGATTGTTGTAGAACAACCGGCCTTCTTCCCAAAATTGCTGCACAAGCATGAACTTGTAAGACAGTGCATTGCTGTGCAAGAGACACAAATTTCCATTGTTCACCAATTTTCCCCTGACATGCTGGATTTGTTTTGAAAGCTGATCCAAAATATTTTTATGGTATGCCCCATTCCCAGCAGAGCCATGACAATGAAATTATCAATGAATAATGCCGCGATATTCCAAAAACGATGACCAGCATAATTTTCTGAAGTAACTCCATTTTTGAGCATGTCCACTTAGTTGCTTGGCGTTCAGTCACCTGAATGAGAACGAAGTATCAATTCTCAATTAAATTGTTTTGAAAAAGAAGTTGGACAAGATCACAACAATTAATTATTTGCATTTTCACAGCCTTTGTCTTGTCGTCGACAGAGTAGATTGAACATTCTAATATTACATGGGAACTCAACAGTTTTAAAGTGGAGATGTTCCAGAAATGATTTTCGGACTTTCGCTTGCATTTACAAACAATCTTTCTAAGCATCGCATTGAATTGAGAGGACATTATTTATAAGTTTAATTTCAAATTTAATTCTATGTTTGATGTTGTATGTGGGATGAGTTCTAAACCTTTTTGAATAAGCGTGTAACTTACATCTAAAATATTATTACAAAATAAATAAAATTATATATTTTTTATATATTGTAGAATACATATTTTAACCAACATTATGTCTCATTATCCTTTAGCTTCCAAACATAAAATTTCATAGGCTGGGCATACGTGCAAGATCACAGATAACACAGTTCGCAGTCTCTACAGTATCTTTCCATACACATATTAGCATATACACTGAAGTGACAAAAGTCATGGGATACCTCTTAATATCGTGTCGGCCCTCCTTTCGCCCGGAGAAGTGCAGCAACTCGACGTGGCGTGGACTCAACAAGTCGTTGGAAGTCTTCTGCAAGAATATTGAGCTATGCTGTCTCGATAGACGTCCATAATTGTGAAAGCGTTGATGGTGCAAGATTTTGGGCACGAACAGACCTATCGATGATGTCCCATAAATGCCCGATGGGATTCATGTCGGGCGATTTAGGTGGCCAGATCATTCGTTGGAATTGTCCAAAATGTTCTTCAAACCAATCGCGAACAGTTGTGGCCCGGTGACATGGCGCATTGTCATCCATAAAAATCTCATCGTTGTTTGGGTACATGAAGTCCATGAATGGCTGCAAGTGATCTCCAATTAGCTGAACATAAGCATTTCCAGTCAATGTTCGGTCCAGTCGCACCAGAGGACCAAGTCCATGCCATGAAATAGCAGCCCACACCATTACGGAGCCACCACCAGCTTGAACAGTGCCTTGCTGACAGTTTGGGTCCATGGCTTCGTGGGGTCTGCGCCACACTCGAACCCTACCATCAGCTTTTACCAACTGAAATCGTGACTCATCGGACCTGGCCACGGTTTTCCATTCATCTAGGGACAAACCGATATGCTCACGTGCCCACGAGAGTCGCTGCAAGCGATGTCGTTCTGTCAGTAAAGGCACTCGAGTCGGTCTTCTGCTGGAATAGCCCAAGAAAGCCAAATTTCTCCGCACAGTTCTAATAGACAAGTCCCTTGTACGTCCCACATTGATTGACGGTTATTTGACGCAGTGTTGCTTGTCTGTTAGAATTTACAACTCTTGCAGACGTCGCCGGTCTCGGTCGTTAAGTGCAGGCCGTCGACCACTGCGCTGTCCATGGTGGGATGTTATGCCTGAAATTTCATACTCGGCACACTCTGACACGGTGGATCTGGGAATGTTGAATTTCTAACGATTTCCGAAATGGCATGACCCATGCGTCTAGCTCCAAACATTCCGCGTTCAAAGTCTGTTAATTCCCGTCGTGCGGTCATCATCACGTCAAAACCTCTTTATATGAATAACTTGAAACTTTGTCACTTGCGTAGTTGAATGCAAAAAGCAAGAGCATTCAACATGCATTTTTATCAACATGGTAATAGGGCTACTATTTGATTTGCAGCTTAATAAATGACTAATTTTCAAAAATTTTCTTTTTAATTCCCTCATTCGATTTTGAATGTCTCATTAGTAGAGATGTCATTTTGGCTACCATTGTATTTGCTATTAAAAAATTGAGAATAAATAGTTTTTTCTTCGGTAAATAAAAAAAAATATAGTAATGTAAATAAATATATTCATTTTCATATTTTATTTTCATATTTTAATACATTCTTGTACAGTAAAATTTAATGAATCTTTTTAAAAATAATTTTTTCTTTAAACTAAATTAAATGTTTATGATAACTTTGTTTGTTTATGAATCTTTGATAACTTTGCTATTCTGTGATTTAATCAAAAGAATTATAAAAAATATTGATGAAATTTGTAATTAATTTATTATTTGAAAGAAAAAAAATCTATTCACATAAATAAGAAATATTTTTAAGAAAATTGTGCAAGGTAATTTTAATTAAAATATTTTATTTCTCATTTTGGCACCACAAACGTGCAAACGCCAGAATTAAATCTATATTTTTTCTAGGCTAATCTTTTTTTTAAATTATCAATCTATACAAGTATTTACATAAAGAACTTAATTAATATATTTTTTGTTACATTATTTAATTTAAACATTAATTTTATTTCTGTATATTTTTTCATTTTGTTATTTTTTTTTAAATTTTTTAATAATTCAAAATATTTCGACTAGTATAAGATACGTTAATTCAAACAACAGTTTTTCTTTCATTATCTCAATCGCTCGGATTAAAATAACATATTTAATAAAGAAGGATTTATATACATTTTTATCCACTCCAATCTTCGTTGCACCATGTTTCTACTTATTCTATATTAACACATTTTAATTTAAGAAAAAAATACCCGCCATGGTATCATTATCAAAATAATATTATAGTAGCATAATTT